>ONZK01001126.1:26719-41305 GCA_900322385.1 Pharnaceum exiguum | reverse complement strand
TGTTTTGACAAGTGTTTGAGTGTCAAAACAACTAAATAAAAAGTTCAGTTTTTTTCAGTTCAGTTCAGTTCAGTTCAGTTCAGTTTTATTCAGTTCAGTTCAGCTCAGTTCAGTTCAGTAAAGTTCATCTCTAGAAAACGGGGCCTTAATCTTTAAATTTGTGGGTTTGATTTTCATCGGTCTTAATATCCTCCTTTACACCAGAAAATAATGGGTTTAGATGTACGTCAAATTGTCAATATGTATCTATATCTTTAATGGGAAGTAAATTAAAGTTAGATAGAAGTAATTTTTTTTGTTTTATTTACATATGATATCTGACAATTGTTGAGGACATAGAACAATTGCTAACAGAATTGGTCAACTATTATATTCGACACATTTATAGGGAGGGAAATCGAATGGCGGAGGATTGGATGACAAAGTATAGGTAAATAGTTCAAGACGTAATTTATTGGAATATTTTATGGTCAAGTAAACTAGATAATATTCGTTCAAATAATCTAATAGAAGTCGTCCTCAAGAGTCAAGAAGGACATAAAAGAATCTCTCCTAATCATTTTACATCTTTACCATCTAAACAAAAAAATCAATGATGACAATTATCTAACAAAATGAAGTTTATCTTTCACTTTAAGCCCCTACTTTATTTTAATTTACTTTTGCCTTCTCTAGTTTTTGTTGATTTGTCCAGGAGTATTTGAGGAATGGAAATTAAACTAGTGTTGTGCATGTGGCACTGTGGTGGTGCTCTTCGTTCACACGGTCACATTTATTGAGGAAAGGAATGGGAACTGACCATTATATTACGAGTAGCAATCCTACTATCGAGCATTATGTGGAGCTTCAAGGTTAGCATATGCGAAGATATGTACGCGTTTTTCATTTTCTGCTTTCTGTAGTTGTAAAGCGTCACAACCTTGCTGCATGATTATGCATGTTCTAATGTAAAAAATATATAATCTTTTGAATTTGACGTTGATTTATAGGGCTTATAGCACTCACGAAAAGCATACAACGTTACAATTTACACCTCTTCAATATTATATTTTCACAGTATTTTTTTCTAAGCCAACACATTCGATAGAGATATTTGGCTATTTTGAAGGACGCACATTCAAGAGAAAACGAACTAAACTAAAATAAGTATTCTATGCAAAATAAATTTAGAAGTCATAGAATGCTCGACCTGTAAAATCGTACTCTTTTTGGTTCAAAATAATTATCGTTCTCACTTTCTGAGACTAAATTTAACTTTTAATTTGTGAGAACGAAAACTAGTGCGAATCATATTATGAAGGTCGAGCATTCTATGACTTCTAAAACTAGTGAAACTAAATTTAACTTTTAATTATTGTAAATAGATTCGTCTTGAAATGTAATTTTATATTATGAAGGTTTATAATTTTTTCTTGTGTAGACTTTGTATAATCTTTGGTTAAAGTTGATGATGAATCCACTTACAGAGCCATAGATTCCCTATCCATAACATGATAACAAAGGCCTAAGCCAGTCCATACTTTTATAGCCATAATTAGCTTCGTGCATGAGCCAAAAATCAATACCCTATATGGTGAAAATTCATACTCGTCGATGCATCTTATTGGTTAGCTTTTACGTGTGCTATGAGCCAATCTCTTGACATTACTTTTTGAGTAATTGATTTGATGCAGATTAATCCGCTTTTGATACGTGCATGATTAATTGATTACAACTTACAACTTTACAAGTAGCAAAAGGATTACGCAAATGAAGGAAAACTTTAAGTTACTGCCTCACTAGCTACTTCGAATATTCCACGTATATCCCATCATATGGATTATTGTATCATAGTAACACTAAAGCCATATTTTAGTTATGGTGTAGTGATGATACAGTTTAGTTTTTTACAATTCAATTCAATTCGTATTTTTCACTTCAGTTGAGTTTTAATTATAATTTTTTAACTGTAATATTTTTAGGTTCTATTGAATTTTTTCCAATTAGTTCTAGGTCGTTATAGACCAACAAAACTCAGCCCTACTAGTGGCTACTGCGAGCTAGGGAACTAAATGTTTAAGCCGAACAAAAAATTACAAATAGAAGAAAAAGTGAAATGGAATATACTAACAAAATCATAAACTCTTGATTCTTGAATGAAGATGATGAGATTAGCCATTACTAATACTACAATAATTACCCCAGCCCTTTAGGTTCTAGCTACAAATTAACTAAGAGGGCTCCCAAGCTATTAACATACCCTTAAATTACCCTTCTACCCTTCCCATCCCCCTGCATTACAAAAAAAAAGGGAAATTAATCTAACTCCATGATTCTAAAGTAGGAAAGCAATTGAACCCATCAAAGTCACTCCCACCACCAACTCCAACACCAACACTAACACTTCCTTCACCACTAGGCCCAAATCCCAAGGCACCAACACTCTGGGCCCCACTACCACTGCCACCATGTGGACCCACAGCTTGCTGGTAATGATGATCAAGCAAAAAGGCAGAAGTATCAAGCGTAGGCAAAAGGCACCCGGTTTGCAACCGGTTCACCAAACCGGGTCTCTGTGGTTCCGGTTTAAGCACCGGTCCATGCCCCGGACCAAACCCAACTCGGATGCCCGTCACCTGCTGCACCATCTGGCGGAAGTAAGCCGGGTCAGCGGTGATGAAAGTTGTCGGGGACCGTTTCGATGCCCGTGACTTGCGTTTCATCGACTTTGGACCGTTTTTAGGAGCGGCCCGTTTCGAAACGGGGGCTGCCGTTTCTGGGTCGGATGAGCCGCTCGAAACGTTGGAGAAACTTTGCGTTGTTGTTGGTGTTTGCTGCTGCTGCTGGAACGACGTCGTATTGGTGTTGTACGTTGTCGGGAGGATCATGTCTGATGATGATGAAGAGATGGATTTTTGCAAGGCACGAGTGAGAGCCTCCGTGTCACGTGCATACGCTTCGGATGTTAGCCATGGCATGTCGAATGTTGATGGTGTGCGAAACGCCCACGTTTCGAGACTTGCTAGAGAGTTGTCTGATGATGATGTAGCCATCTTGGATACAATTTGCAAATGTATAGCTATGCACTTTAATTTGGTAAAATATTTATCGTAACTCGAACTCAACTCGTCCCGATTAAAACGAATTTGTTAGGTTCAAGCAAAATGAACTTTTCCTTAGTAGATAAATTAGCCTAGTAGACACTCCTTGTATTTTTTGAGACAATATATGACACAACTTGTTTTAAGTTGGTGTTTGTGATATAGTGAGAGCTTAATAGATATCTTGTGAGAGTATATAAGTTGGTCTAAGGAAATGTAAGTTTATTGGTGTGAGTCAACTTAGGAGTGTATTTAAGGGATTGGAGAGATAGAGGAGTAGGGCTAGCTAATGTGCTTGGGGAGCAAGGAAAATTGAAATGGGAAATGGGGAGGTATAAGAGAAGGCAAGGAGAGGGATATAAATAGGACGGTATTATAATTGGGGTTGGGGTGGTGGGGATAAAGAGGAACCGCGTTTCTCGGGACACGTATGTATTCTTGTATAGTCAGCTCTCTAGTAAGCAAGCATATATCGTTGTCCGTACAAGTCTTATTAGATCGTTTTCAAGCTAAACCAAACTAAACCAACAACAAAATGAAACAATACATAACCATGGTTTAATGTTGTTTATGATGCCTTGCCTTAACAAGTGTAGCTAAGTTTAGCTACCAACGCTAGTAGTAGACTAGTAGTGCTAGACTGCTAGTGTATTACGCTATGACTACCTTGTTCAGCTTGACAGCTACTGGTAAAGTGCCACTTAGCAGCTAAGTAGCTATGTGATGACGACCTATATTGGTCTACTGCTCTACTTCGCTTAATTATCCGTTTATTCAGCTCATTCTACTACCACTACTATTTTTTCCTACACTTTAGACTCCGGTTTAATTTGTTATCTAAAGTACTCCTATTATTGGTATTTGGTAATTTCTTTTCCTATATAATGAAGTCATGGTTTTGCCTAATCTAATAATTTGTTTCAAGAGGAAGTTCTCCATTCATTCCTTACCTCTATGAAAGTTTTTTTTTTTGCTATAGTTACTCGTGTACTCATAGTTCTTTTCTTTTAAGATGTAGATGTTGGCCTTTGTTCCTCGCCCTTTTGCGAATGTATTTATGTGGAGATTGGAGAATTTGGGTGAACCGAGCTAAAATTGATTATGCTAAAAGCAATTTTTTTAAGAAAATTGAAGTTTAATGAACCGAGCTGAATTGATTACTAGTTACGGAATCCTAGAACAAACTAAGATGGACTTTAAATCGAGAAAAGTCAACCATCATGAACAATTTTGAATTATAGGTTAAGTGTATCTAAATATTCTCGTTTATGGCTCGTCTGGATTGAACGTAATCATTTAAGGGATCATGACAATGACAAATTGAAGAATGATTTGTGGATATGATTGTTGGTGTTTATGGTTAATGGAAGAAAGTGGGGTAGGGGAGGGTTTAACCATTAACTCCAAGTCTCCAATTGCGTGTAATACATTCAAATCTTTTCAATTTGGGGATATTATTTCTTTCATTTGGGAATAATCATTCACCTAGTTCTCCACGTTTCCTTCCTCAACCACCTCCACCAGCACCATAACCATAACCACCACCACCTCCTCCTCCTTCTTTCTTAGGTCACGCCTAGATCAAGGACAATGATTTAGATAAATATTTGGTTGGGAAGTAATTGGTGAAGAAATGATGAGATGAAAAGAGAAAAAAAGAGGGGACAAGGAAAAATGGAAAATTGTAAGGGAGGGCTAGCTATTGCTTAGATAGAAAGCTATAGATAAGAGAAGCATGGATTTTTTTCTGTTGGGTAAGGCATATTAACATGTTGGGCTCGTTTTTTCCGAATGAACTGAATTTAACCGAACTTTTCTCTTAATTATTTTGACACACAATTACTTATTAAAGTCTATTCATGAAGCTATGTAGTGAGATCTTTCTAATAATGTACAAAGAATTAAAAATGAATACCAGTGTCACAACCTTTTCCGATCAAAAAGAAATGAACCTAACTGAATCGAGCTTAATTGAACTAAAGTATTTAGAAGATGTTTTGAACATGCCCTTTATTGTTATCACAAAAATTTGGGTGAGACCGTCTCACACTAAGGTTAGTGTATAGGGTCATTTTTCAGTTGTATGGGAGTCATTTTTCAGTGTTAACATGGGGGTCATTTTTCAGTTTTAACATGGGGGTCATTTTTCAGTTGTATAGGGGTCATTTTTCAGTTTTAACTGCCTACATTTTTTAGTTGTATGGGGGTCATTTTTCAGTTGTATGGGGGTCATTTTTCATTTTTTAACTTCAGTTGTATGGGGGTCCCGGGCCTATTAAGTTGAAAGATTTATCTTATATCTTTCAACTTTAGGTGATTATGGATTATAGCAAAATGGCTATGAAAACCTTCCTACACTTCTTATTTTGGTGAAGTTGTTGGAAGTGAGTACTTCAATGCAGCAATGGGTCAATCTCGGAAACAACATCTCTGTTTTCTTAAACAGGGGTATGGTTGCGTCAATCCTAACCCCGAGCACCCCCATCTAATGGGGATACACTCGATATTGTTGTTGTTGTTGTTGTTGTATGGGGGTCATTTTTCAGTTGTATTGGGGGTCATTTTTCAGTTTTTAACTTCGCATGTATGGGGGTCATTTTTTCAGTTTTAACTTGTTATACATTTTTTCTAGGGGTTCATTATTCATTTCTAGGAGGTCATTTTTCAGTTGTATAAACTTGAAAAAAAATTTCGAAATATCGAATTTTTTTTTGGGGGGTCATTTGGCCAGACTCACACTAAATTTCCTAACTAAAGAACAAATTGAGACGGAGGTTATTGTTATATCCCTTCCATACATAGGCATTAATGTTATATTTCTATCAGAGCTCTTTGCTATGTTCAACACTGCTGTCGAAGTGTCGAGTTAGCCTTGAGCCCTTGAGATGGGATAATGCAACGAGGCAGGGGACACTCTGGACTGGAGAGCAGAGTGTGACACAGTGACAGTTTGACGGTCAAGCCGCGTCGTCAGCAATCGTCTACGCGCAAACTGTGAGCCCCACTTCAGTCCTTCCTTAATCCCTTTTCCCGCTTTTTATTTCTTGTTCTGGATTTGTTTACATGATTAATAAATAAGTAAAAGCTGTGTCGTATTTTAATTTTCCCCAATTGTTGGCCTTGAGTTGAATGGCCAGGACTAGGACCGTTACTAAATGACACAACATAAGCTCCTACCAACGGCAAACTTCATGTGAGGGTAGCTCACAACTTACAAAGCACATGAGCACATCTACTATAGATTCTTTCAATTGGACTAACGTAGAAAAACAAATGTAACTCTTTTATTATGTCATAATAACGTCACTAGAGAATCACTAATGTTTTGTCTTCATCAATTGTGGTATTAAATACAGTATATACAAATTTGGTTTCACCTGTGCTTTGAAATGGATAAAAGAGCACACAAATAGACCTCAAAAATAGAGGCACAATTGTGTGATGTATGTTTTTACACTCATTATACAGTAAGCTAAAACTTCATTATCTTCGACTTGGCAACTTCATAATTATAAACTCACAAAAATGTCACATTAAAAAGTAGTAACTTTCATTTTGATGAGCAAAGTGTACCAATAACTTAAGCACGATGAATCTTTCATCAATGAAATGGGTCTACTACATTTGAACACAGCAACGATAAGATTAAGGCATTGCTTATGATTTATGACCAAAAGTATCATGATAAGGCTTTTTCGTTTTGGGTTGTGGGAACTCATATCTAAAGGAGACACAAACCTAAAGGAAGAGCACATGATTGATCTGGAGCTCTGAGCAGCAGCTCTGCAACTTCAAGCAATGTTCACACACATGTTCTAGGTGATCGACTAGCTAGGACCCATTAATTTAAAACAAGATGTTAATTGTTAACCTCACTGGCCAATATAAGAGCAAAACTAGTCACATATACCTGGAAATGGAATCCAAATTCCCAACTATATAGTTAACTTTTTTAATTAATGGCCAGCCAAAGCTAAGACTAATGTTTGATTATGCTGTAAGAGTGTAAGTTCTTGACATTCATCGATTCACTACGCCAGTAATCAAGTATAGATTATTATTTTTTCCCAACAATTTACCTTTTTCCGATTCAGTGCAGTTAAATTGAATTCATTTAGTCTCACTAGCTAACAACGAACTAATAAGAGCCTCATTTACTGACATGATTCATTACACCAATTCCATTTATTTTCTCTGAAGCAAATTAAAACAAAAGAAAAAAATGTCGCCGTCGTCCACGTCCGTGATGTACGTTTGAGAAGCTAGCCTTTGCACGTCCACGTCAATAAAAAGCTCAGCTCATCTGGAGGTAGCTTTGCTTTGGGCCATTTTTTCTTCTACCCCCATAGTGGGTTGCTGGGAGTTGCTTCCCTTTATTCCATCATTGTTATTTGAAACATATTATAACTTATCTGTATTGTGGAAAATTCTTCCATGCATAGTGACAGTGGACTACATGCACCTTCGATAAGCTCCATCTCCATGACTAATTTTTCATAATTTACTCTTTTACTCCAATTTAAACAGTTCAGAACTTTCTTTTATGTTTGATTACTAAAATTCAGTCAATATCGTGCAATTATTCAGTTTTGATTAGTAAAAGTCAATTCAATTCATTCTTAGAAATGGAGCCTTTCACTATAAAGTGAAAATCCTTATACTATTAATTAAAATGAACTGATTTTTGGTTACCAATTTACCATGCATGTAAACAAATAAACTCGTAAACTGAATAAACTAAACTAAAACTACTTATTAAATTGAGAATGGAAGAAATAAATAAATTCTTTTACTTGTTTTAGTCAAGTTAATTTACTTTTTTTTTTAAATACGAGTAGTCAAGTTTGTTTTACATGAAACAGAAAAGGAGAGTGAAAGAAACAGATCATAATAAAGGAGACGATAATCGAACATATGTCGTGCGAAAGCGATGACGCGCGCCAGAAGATAACGTGGATTGATTAGGAGATGAATTGAGGAACATGAGCCCCCAATTATTGACAGTGATGATATTAGTTTTTTCAAGTGATGTGATCATGATTGTGATAGAATATCTTTCATTCCTTTGCATGTAGATTAGCCTGTATCTCTTGTGAGGCCGTACTTATACCATACAAGTTACATAAACCTTATGTTCCATACTTGAATGATAAAATATCATGTCGCCGAACCCCTTCCCCAAATAACACTGGGAAAACTCAAAAGTCTAAAGGAATTAGGAGTTAAACTAAAAATAAGAGTGTGGTTTAATTTCAATTATTCATCGTTCGAATTTTGACCATTTTAATTAAGTTTTATACTAGTTATATTTTACCTGCAAGTGCATTTCAGTAAATTTTAGTGAAATTTCTTTTAATATTAGTTAAGTTCGATGAAGTTCAAATTTCATAGAAATGAACAAAACCACACCCTAAGAATGACAACAACTGTTTATAACTATGAATCTTCACCCATTGCTAGCTTATTGATATTTTGGTTGGAACTTTGCTCTTGTTGTGGACTCCTCGTGGACATTTTAATAAAAAAAACTTACCATACGATGGTTTTAAACTTAAGTTAAAGAGAACACAACGCAGGAAAGTAGGATGAATCAACCTTCGATATTCGATAAGATGGTAGCTTTGAATTTTGTCTTGAGTTCGTGAATGCTAAAGTTAATTTCTTGCGTGTAAATCTTAATCTTATGCTTTTATTTATCTCCTCTAGGTCCGACGACGAAACAGTAAAAGAATCGGCAATAAAGGGTAAAGACGATGGTGATCGATCAGGTATTGGAGGAAATATGTGGATGAAGATTTGAAGAGTGGGGATAACCAAAAGCGTATGCTTGTGCGTTTAACGGAAGAAAGAATAAAGATACTGGAAAAGGGCGCGATAATGATCCTCGCTTCATGATCGGTGTCCCTACTCTTGGATCACGTGCCACTTTATCGATAGATTTATGAATCAGTGACATGTTTTTACTAATCCCAATTTGGAGGCACGGTAGAAAAAAAAGGTGAAAGCAAAACCGGGAAGATCTAGTTGCATGTTTCTTTGTTCAATTTTCTCTGCCGGTTTGCCCCAAGAAACACGATGTTATAAAGGTTGCAAAATAATAATCAAAGAACAGTATCGACATAAGGAATTTATAGACTTGTAGTGGTTCATCAATAGCATATTCAACTTGTATTCTTTCGAAGGAAAAAATGATAATTGATGAAGTTCCTCTAAGACAAAGCGGCATATAAAAAAGTTTGAAATTAAATCAAAACCGATTAATATGTTGTCATTGAGAAGTTGAGAACCCTTATTGGTTTCTTGAAATTGGATTATATTGGGCGATAGTCGCATGAACATGAATCATGTTTCAGTTGTTTCAAAAACGGGCAGTAACAGTACTTGACAAAGTTTTTGTGCATATTTGCTTGGATCGGATTACATCTCCTTTATGGTCACGTACGTGAGAGATTAACAAAAAGCAGCCTCAAAGTGTGCGAAAAGAGACTAAAAGAAGGATAATAAGCTGTAGAAAGCAAATTGTGGATTGAGTGGGATCCAAAATCATGCCAAACCGTGTGCATATGCGTTTCATTGAAGAAAGGAATAATGAAATTTAAACTCAACAAAGCCATTATATTGATCATGCAATCACTTTGCTTTCTCTGGGGTCCTTTAATTATCTCTGGGATCCGTGCACTTGGTTTGTGTATGTTGGAGTAATGGTCACAAGAATGATGTTATCTCGTTTGATGATGAGAATTTTGTGAAGTCTCTACTAGACTACTTATTAATGAACTCATTATCTTGCTAAACCATGAGAATTTTGGATAGCGGACATGAGTTGGATCGATATATAGATCTAAAATATGACTAGGTGGGAACATGAACAGGAGAATTGAGGGCAGCTTGCAATTTCTCTCGGACGAAATGGCAATCGAGCTATGCATGTGTGTTTGATCATGAACAACGTTTTTAGATATTAAGGATTGCAAACATGCTATCACATTTGAGAGGAACTGAAGTGAAGTGAGCCCAAGTTCAGAAAAGAGTCTACCACTTTCTAGGTTTATATTCATCCTCAGATGAGGAGAGAGCAACAATTTGTTGAACAAGCTAGGCAAGACATACACTTGATGTATGTTTAGATACATACATCAGTGATGTGGCGCAATATAATTAGTTAGTGAAATAGGTTAGTAACACCTTAAAATAAAAAGGAATCGTCTTTTCAATTGGTTAATCAACTAGCTTCGGCAATGTAAGCACCTTTGCATAATTTAATATCCATAATGCTTACTCCACTTAATTCGTATAAGCTGAGAGAATGAAGTGATGATAGCTGGCCTAGCTAGCAGTGGTAGCAAGCGGCAGTTCTCACACTTGAAGAGGGTCATAATACTTACCACTTACCAAGTTGCTAAAATAAGGTTCACTAATCCAACTTGGAAACAAGGCTAGCGTATCGTTTTTTTTTTTGAAACGTCCAACGAAGTTCCAGGCCTATGATCTGTTCTTTGTATCCTAGGTTGGCTCTCATCATTTTCTAGCCAGGAGAGGCAAAAGGTTATTCATGTTTTTCAACTCTCATATACATACAGAGCGTCCACTGTCACAAGTCACAATCAACGGGGAATTCTGACAGTGTCTGGAGGTTAATCAGTGCTCCCTTCCCAGTCGGCAGAGAGCCTAGACAACAAGGTGTATCAATATGCCACAGGCCTTTAGGTAAATCATTGAGGCAGGGACGTTTGTGGAGTTTCAAGGTCTGCAGATTGATGGAAGTGTTCTACACAAGTGTATGTATTTATTAGGTACTAATATGGAACACTATAATTGTACAAATGAGATATATAGTTTAATGAGCTAAGTGACTAACATATCTTGCTAGAGGTCTCTGTTGTCACGGGTTAATCCATTAATCCAGCTTAGTCCATTGAATCCTATTGGGTCACACATGTGCAGAGTTTATACTGATAAATATGAGATTGGGCTTTTGGGAAAATCTAATTATATTTGGATTAGAGAATTGTGGACTGTGTGGAAAAGTCCACACAGCCCAATGGGATCCACAGGTGGCCGGCCAAGGGGAAGAAAAAAGGGAAGTTCTTTTCTTTTCTTTTTCCCTAATAACTAGTATAAATATATGCCAGATATATGGGACTAGGGTTAATTCAGTTTTACCACAACAAAAGACTGCACAAGAGGCTGAAAGGTTTCCCCTTCCTCTTTTGTCCAGTTCGGCCGCCCCCTGTCCCCATCCACTCTCTAGCTTCCTTCCTTGTTCGTGCTAGTACCCGGTTCAAGGAAGATCAGTGCTCTAGTACGTGTGGACTACAGTAGAGGGATTGTATCTGCGGTTCTGTCTCCTCAAGTGATCAAGCACGTTCCAAGAGGTATATTGATCTAAACACCCTTAACATGTTATTACATGACTTTTAACTGGATCCTGGATTATGTTCTAGATAATTATTATTATGAATAATGCTTCCGCTGTCAATTCCATTAATTAGATTAATAGACTTAGATCTAGAACCCTACACAGATTAGTAAGGTGCTGTATGGTTTCCGGTAATTGTTTGATGAGGTTCCCAGAGAGGTTGAGGAAACCAAGGATTTAGCATTACCTATAGAACTAGGCATCTCTATCGTTCGGGTATATATCACTCAAATCCAAAGTCTCCAGATGCTTCAACGATGTGACGAAACCACAACGCCGTACTCACTCGAGGGGATCTTCATGACCACACAGATGCTCATTTGAGCAAATCTTTTAAGTACCCCAAAATCAGTTGTTGAGTGTTGCACTGTCACAGGGCAAGGTTCTCCAGTGTAAATTGCCCGGGTTCCAGTTTCATGCGTCAACCCTAACATCATTTCTCCTCGAAAGAATTTTACATGGTTCAGTGAAACCAGTTATACTGTACCACGACTTCCCAAGGGAAAGATCTTCCCTTCATCCCTTGAAACTTAGATGAACCTCTAATCAGAGATCGAGGACTAGGTGGTAACCAGCACAGACATCCTACAGTGGTTCATCTGTTATAAAATCTGCAGCTGTTAGTAACTGGATTAGTGTGTCTTTGTCGATCTCATATTCCTTGGGGAATATACAAAAGAAAAGCAAGCAATTGTATTGACTCCCTCCATATCTGTCACAGTTAAGTTGGCAGAAGTTTTATGGTCGACAGCAAAACTATTTGAGTACACCTAACACCTATCATCAAAATCATATTGTACTTGATATAAAATTACAGAAACCAATTTTTTTTTGGCAGAGACCTATCAATCAACTCAAACATTATATGGAGTATATTGGTACTATGTTGGCAGGAACCTATCAATCAGGCCATATTACCATCTATCTGAAAACATTTGCCAAAACTGCAATTACTGAATGAAAAGGAAACAGACGTGATGAGTCACATTAGAAACCAGATGTATATGGTATATCTAAGCATTTATCTGAACTCTGGGTGGAGAGGAAAGGTAAAGACCAGAGGGCACCCTGATGATCACAATAGGTATCTCAGATCTTCACAGCTCAAAGTCAGTAGCAGAAGCTTCAAAAAAAAAAAAGCAGCCAGGGGTTCCTACTGCAGTAGTCTTAGCACTTCAGGTACCCCATTGTGCCTCTTTGATGCTTCCTTGCTATGACCATATAGGGTACTACACCTTGCTAACACTCGCAACTCTACTTGGGGCATCCCAGTAAAACCAGAAAATAGAATAGGAGTAATTGGCTGCACCACGTCCATTCTACAGGCCTTTATCATAAGAAATTCTTAACTATAAGGTCAAAGCTATCTCCCGTATGACATGCAAGTTTGTAAGATACCATCATTTGGATCTAAATTTCAGATCAAGGTCAAAATCACACACAAAAAAAACACAAGATATAAACAAAAACTTCAATATGATTCTAGAAATTGGAGTATCATCTAACAGAAGATTGTTGTGAAGTTCTGACTGGTGAATGACATTTATGATTTACCCTCTTTGTGGTTTCACTTATACAAACAGATGAACAACCATTCTTATACACAAACTTATAGATGGACAACCATTTGTACATATATTGGGCGTACAGTTTCAGCAGGCAATAGCTGCGCCTTTTAAAACACTCATTTTCTTCACCAAGGGCACAATTTAACTGTGCAACTGTCGGTCCAACCTATCAGGGTTTAGGACATGAGATATGGCAGAAAAGATCTATTAGGACGGTTCTAAAACTAAGTCGCCTTACTAGAATAGAGAATGAATGATGATAAGCACACCCATGAAAAAGAAAAAGATTTTAAAACAAAATCCAAATGGGTAGAGAGGGCAAGATCCTGTATTCTACAACATACATTCAGCATCTCATGAGCTTCTATCACTGTCTCCCCTAATTTTTTCTTTCTCCAATAATGGCCATCCCTCCTAAAGTATCTCAACACCTTCGTGTCAAAAAAGAAATTTCACTATCAATCAGTGATTGGCAGACACTATTTTTTTTCTTACTAAAATTCTATTAAGACGGCTTCAAAGTTTTGGTACTATTACGCTGCAAAACTAACTTGATCAATCACAAATGCCCAAACACACAAAAAATAAGTATAAACTCTGACATAAGGTCTAAGGTTCAAATCCCATTTCCCTCACTTGGTAGAGTGGGTTTGCCCAGCAAGTCTAGCACTCCTGGCTCAATCCAGACCAGAGGCCCTTCTAAAAAAGTTTCAAAAAAGAGCACATGTCTTCCATTTTTTTTAAAACGGTATACTGCTAGTCTGCTACTAGCAATTTGAGATAGCTAAAACTTCATTTTGATATCCCAAAATTACTGGGAATAATCACTACTCAGGGACATTATCCTAAAGGAAAAATTGCTGGGAATAATCCCTACTTGGGGCGATTTTTTAGGAAATAATCCATACTTGGAAAATAGGTGGAAATAATCCATACTTGGGCACATGTATTTGGGCATAATCCCTACTTATTACCTTTGTCCGATAGTGGTCCTGCATGAACGACGTTAAAAATAAAAAATACAAACGGTTAACTTTCTTCGTACAATACAGTATATATACAAAATGACCAAAATACATACGGAGTATTGTTTTTATATTATTTTTTAAATATTGAAAAAAAAATCACATTTTTTTAGGATCTTTTTTAAATTTGTTTTCTAATTAATCACACTTTATACTTTTTCTAATTTTAAATTTTTGAAAATGCTGAAAACAATAAATAAAAAACTTTATACTTTGTTTTAAGTTTTTTTTTTTGAAAATATGGTTTATCTTTTAATCGAAATTAGTATAAAAAATTAAAAGCCATATTTTTAATAAAAATTTATATTAAAAATTACAAACCATATTTTTATAAAAATTGATTTTTTATAAAATTTACAATAATTTTTTTTTTAAACTTCTTTTTTTAATTAATAAAATAAAACTTTTTAATTTATTATTATTTCTCCAAAAACCGCTTTTTAATTTTTTTGAAGGNNTACAAACTTTATTTTAGTTTTTAAGAAATTCTTGTC
>ONZK01001126.1:15591-26648 GCA_900322385.1 Pharnaceum exiguum | reverse complement strand
TTTCTTAGAAAAAAGTTAGAAAATAAAATTCAAAAATAATATATAAAAGGTTATTTTTGACCTTTTTTTTACAATATAAAATATATATAAAAACAATGGGTATTTGTTCATTTTGTATGTGTATTGTATTTTTATACAATATTGTACAAAAAAAGTTAACGGTTTGTATTTTTTTTAACGTCGTCAATGTAGGACCACTGTCGGACACATGTGCCCAAGTAGGGATTATTCCCTGCTATTTTCCAAGTAGGGATTATTCCGAAAAAATCACCCAAAGTAGGGATTATTCCCAGCAATTTCGCCTATCCTAAATAATCCAAACTTCACATATTATTGAGAATAATTCCTATTTGCACCACCTTGTTTTGGGGTAGTTTAATAATGTCCAGAGACAGACTTTCCGCCGAGGTGTTGCTGATGTGTCATGACATATGATGGCTTGGCTTTTTTAGTCAGTAAAAAAAGAAAACAAAAAGCCTTTTGAATGTCTGGTTCAGATAAAACAAAAAGAAAAAAAAAGAACAGTGACTTAGTGCCCCCCTTGTAATTAAACATTCTAACAGTGAATACGGCTTGACAAATGAAAGTAATCAATCACCCACGAAATTACTCAACAATCAACATCAAAAAAAAAGTGAAAATCATAAATCTAAATTGACTTGGGGGATGCAATCGATTTGGGGCTGTAGGGTGAAATCGATTTGGGGTTTTGGGTGACTAATGAGAAAGAGTGCAGTGGAGACGGTGAAGAGAGAGTGGCCTTGTTTGGGAGTTAGCAGTTAGTAGTTAGTAGTTAGTAGGAGCAGTTAGTAGTTAGTAGGTGTAGTTGTTTGGTACATTTAATGTTAGCAGTTAGTAGTTTTGTAGTGTAATTTGCTCCAAATGCTGTTGCCAACAGCATTTCACTAAGAGTAGTTTAGACCCACATAAATGCTCTTTACCAAACAAGTTCATTAGCAACTTTGACTAGTCAAACTACTCTTACAACTACAACCTACTAACTACTCTTCCTAACTACTAATTGCCAAACAAGCCCAGTATGTGTGTGTGGAATGGAATGGAGTTGGGGACCGAAGGAGAGCTGAAATAGAGAGAGTGGAGTGCAGTTGGAACACGAAGGACTAGAGAGTGAGGGGGAAGAGAAGTTGGAGAAGTAGGATTATCCCTGCAACTGGGGTTTCAAACCTGCAACTCCCTTACAACCTACTAAAGTTGTAGGGATAAAGTTGTCCTAATGACATAAACAACAATCAAACAGTCTCGTCAAACTTGAAAACCTTTTTTACTACTCCCTCCGGTTTCCTATTATCTTATGGTCACTTTAGCACAAGCTTTTAGGAGCCCCCAAAAGTGAGGGTAAAATTACCATAATGTCCTTATGGGGTATGTATAATTACTCTACTTTTGTGTGAGGGGTAATAAAATAATGGGACTGGGATGGGAGTGAGATGAGAGTGGGGAATAAAATAAGGTGAGGTGAGAGTGTTGTGAGGGAGGGATAGAATTGTAATATTGGGCATGGGTCCGGCCTAAATAAGAAAATCTATAAATTAAATAAAAACTAGCCCAATATGAAATTACATAGAAAAATAAGAAACCGAATGGAGTACTATACTTAATTGTGAATTACTAATCAATAATAGCTAGTGGCCAGAAAACAAGGACAGAAACATCACGATCGCAGTAGCCAGTAGGAATGTAGGACAGAAGGCCACTGCTCAGCGCCCAGACTGCCCACTGACCCTGTAAGTATTTTCTGCGAAGTTTCCAACCACTAACCTTTCATCTTCTTTTCTATCTGATTAGGAAAGTTCGAGAACAAATCATCTCCAGTAACTTGAGGGTCAAGTACCAGAGAGAGAGGAAGCCATTTTTTGATAAAAAAATAAAAAATTCCCCCAATCTTCTCACAATACAGTGCACCGGAAAGGGCACTGCATTGGAGAAGATCCTGCTTCGGAAAGTTCACATTCAAACAGAAAACCTACAAAATTTCAAGACCCTCTCCTCTACTAGCACTACCCTGATGGCTCAAGAATTTGTCATGGGGGTTGTTGTTTCTACTCTCTTTCAAGAATTCCTAGACATAATCAAAACTTGTACCTACAACCAAGTTTGCCATGCCTTTTCAGATGTCGAGAAGAAGCTGGAAACTCTGGAGATTAGCTATGTCAAAGCCCAGACGTTGCTCGACAACGTCGACGGATGGGATTTAGTAACCAGCAAGCCCATCCGCAACTGGGTGGGAGATGCAATCAGAGCCTGCTATGAAATGGAAGACTTAATTGTGAACGTCAAGCTAGAGCTTAAGAAGACGAAAAACAATACCTTGTCATACTTGAGAAACCGGGCTTTCTCTCGTGACATAGATGAGCTTCAGAGCAAGCTGGATGTGTTAGCTCAGGCATCGGACTTTATTGCTCCTGAAAACAAGCCCACTGGCACGTCTTCGTCTAGTATCATAGCAAAAGAGCCAGTGATCGTTCCAGCTCAATATGAAAGTTTTTGCAGGAAAAGAGACAAAGATGAGATAATTGAAAAGTTAATTTTTTCTGAAAGATCCAGCCGCAGCGTAATCATCTCTTTAGAAGGCATGTTCGGCATAGGAAAGAGCATGTTGGCGCAGGTAGTTAGGAATGATGCAAAGATCCAGAGGTATTTTGAGCATAGAATTTGGGTTTCTGTGTCAGGAGATTTTACTTTGGATAAGGTTTTAAGCTCAGTGTTCCAGCAAGAGCAGATTGATCAACAGCAACACTTGGCAACATTTCAGAGTTACTGCGTCGGAAAGAAAATCCTCATTGTGCTAGATGACCTGTGCAACTTTGCAAGAACCCAGGACTGGGAAGAATTCCATTCTCTCCTTCTTGGCCCTACCAGTATCTTTGGACTGCTAATCACCACTCGTAACCCAAAAGTTACCAGGATAGTAAGTGCTCTGAGCACAATCTATGTTGTTCCCCACTACCTCCGGTTGCTGTCAGATGCAGATTGCCAATCCCTGATCCTTAGCAGAGCAGGCTCAGCTTCAGGGAACCCTCCCAAGCGGAAGCGTTCTACTTTTGAGTATAAAGCACTCAAGATAGCCAAGGAATTCTGCACAGGCTTACCTTTGGCTGCGGATATTATAGGACTCGACATCTACTCTAAGCCAGAGCAAGGTTGGAATAATATGTTGTCTAGGAAGTTATGGGACATGCCAGAATTCAGGGAACAAATCTTCCCAGTTTTCAGCCCTATTTATTCAGATTCACCCAAATATTTGAAAGATTGCTTCCGCTATTTCTCTCTGTTTCCCTCCGGCTTCAATTTTCAAAAGGAAGATTTGGTTAGTCTGTGGATGGCAGAGGGATTTGTCAGACATAGTGTTTCCAGTGAGCCAAATTATTCAAGCTTGGATGAAACCGGCAATGATTACTTCGATGAGCTATTGTCAAGGTCTGTTCTCCAGGTTTTCGGCTCATCTATCCAGGAACCAAAAGTATATAGGGTACATGATTTCGTCCACCAATATGCCCAATATGTCAGCTCCAACATTTACCTTCAAATTGACAATGATTTTATTGACGCCCACACCTTCTCTGACGGAGGTCAGCTTCAACTTACTGAAGCTGCTACTGCTATCTGGTTCAGAAGAGCTCGGCATTTCTCGTTGCTTTGCCATCGTATTCCACCCTCATTATTGAAGGGACTAGAAACGTGCAAGGCTATGCGGACGCTAATTTGCCTTCATGAAGGGGCACATGTTGGTCCACTTAGCTACAAACTCTTTCTCACTCTACAATCCCTGCGAGTACTCATTTTGAGGGCAACTGATATCGTGAAGCTGCCAGAATCGTTGGGTAGGTTAATACATTTGGAATTGTTGGATCTCTCCGGTACATATATTCAAGACCTCCCCGCATCTACTTCTCACCTGCATGAGCTAAGGGTTCTTAATCTTGAGGACTGTGGGGAACTTCTCCGTCTCCCTAGACATATCAAACGCCTGAGTAACTTACGGCGACTTCAGGTAAATGGAACAGGCTTGTCAGGTATGCCACCTAAAATCGGAAAGTTAAGGA
The DNA here is from genome assembly GCA_900322385.1 of Pharnaceum exiguum. NCBI lineage: Eukaryota > Viridiplantae > Streptophyta > Magnoliopsida > Caryophyllales > Molluginaceae > Pharnaceum > Pharnaceum exiguum. The sequence goes on along the minus strand of ONZK01001126.1, from coordinate 22,584 downwards.
ACCTCCACACACTTCCTCTATTTATCACGGGGGAGGAGGATGGATATTTAATAACAGAGCTGAGGTATTTGCGCAACCTTCGAGGATCAATTTGCTTGAAAAATCTTGAAAATGTAATGAGCTACGCAGAAGCTTTGGAAGCTAACTTGAAGAACAAGCCATTGCTAAGGAAGTTGGAGCTAGAATGGAACAGCAGGTCTATGGATCCGTCAATTGCCAAAGAAGTACTCCAGGGCCTCGAACCCCATGAAAATATGGAACAACTACGAATAAGTGGATACAATGGCGCTGAATTTCCACTTTGGATGAGTAGCCACGAATGTGGACTCATAAGCATTCACTTTCAAGGATGCCATAAATGCAGCATTTTACCATCACTGGGACAACTCCAACAGCTCGATGATCTGCACATACAAGGAATGCAAAGCGTAAGATACCTGGACCACATGTTTTCAAGTGGAGGTGATGTTGCATGTTTCCCATCATTGGTAAATCTGAAAATCGAGGAAATGGAGAGCCTTGAGAGGTGGGAAGGACTACAGGCTAATCAAATGCCTCGTTTACGTGATCTTGAGATCAGCAGCTGTCCAAAATTCACAGCACTTCCCACATTAAGGTCGCTTACTTCCTTGAAAGTTTTGAAAGTTTATGCTTGCCCTTTACTGCAGTCATTGCCACAGGAAGGCCTCCCCTCTTCTCTGGAATCACTGCTTATTGAAGATTGTGATTTGCTGAAGCAGCGATGTCAGCCTGGAGAAGGTGCAGATTGGCAAACGATAAAATCAGTTCCTCAGGTTTTTATTGATTTTGTTGAAATCAAAACTTTGAGTGGAATATGATACTTAATGATAGCGTGACACCATAAAAACATACGAATTTACTGGATATTTCCCTATCAGTATCATACGTCAGACACCTTCGACAGCCTCGACAGGCCTCACATTTTGTGTTTTGATCAAACACATTGTATATTTTTATGTAACACTACAATCTCAGCAAACGAGGACGTACGAAACCAGTGTAAAGCTTTGAGCCCCGTTAAAATTAATACATTTTACGCTTATTTTGTACAGTAAAAGACTTAAAATATCGCTGCCGGACTTTACTAGGTAAGTGAACAGTAGTTAAGTGCATAATGTTCCTACGTGACTGTATAGACTGTATTTCTCAATTCTTACTAAAGAGGCAAGTCTCTTCATTGTCTTCAGGAAATCTAAAAACTTTTCACGTCGGTAACTGAGATCAGGCGAGTTGAAGGAGGCCTAGATATGATCATATGATTATGAGGCAACCTACAATAGCTAGCACTCATGAATATCACAAAGGAGTCAACCTGAAAGGCAAGTAGAGGTGACTTCTATTTAAACTGAGGAGACAGATGTTCTCTTCATCCAAATGATTGGCATAGTAGTCTCAAATATTATTCCGCATCCAAATAAACCCTTGTTCTTCAAGGCATACTTCTTATCCAAGATGACGATGATACAAAGTTACAAACTACAAAGTATCAACGAAGATACATTAATTCGTCAACCATAAAACTAATTCAAGAATTGAGTAGAAGCATTTATGAAACTCCTCGTCTTATAATAATGAAGAAGGCACTGTCTGGTCTATGAATACATTCGAAAGATGTGCTATCTCATCCCAGTCTTGACCAATCTCCCTCGAGTAGCGTGAACTAAGCAAGGGACATCCTTCAATTATCAATGTCTCGATTGAAAGATTTACCTCTGGTAAAGATGGCAAGCTAGGGCAATTATTAATCTCCATATATTTGAGAGAAGGGGCGTAAGAAAGTCTCAAAAGAGAAACCAACTTCAGACAATCCTTAACAGTGATCTCAACAAGTGAGGGAAAATCACTTTTTTCGGGGTCTCTCAACTCTACCAAACTGAGCATTGATATGATCTCCAACTTCTGCAGCTTGGGGAAACAAACATCACTGGCATCTGCAATGTCAACACCTCTGTAGAAACCAACGTCAACTACGCTTATTCCACTTAATTCGTATAAGCTAAGAGATCTAAGTGATGGTAGCTGGCCGAGCGACGGTAGCAAGCGGCAATTCTCACACTTGAAGAGGGTGATACTTACCAGGTTCCTAAAATATGGATCACTAATCCAACTCGGAAACATGGTGCCCCCAAAATTAAGTACCAGCAAGTGGCAAATATTCATGTGCGGCTTAAGATATTGAATGAGCTCATCATCAAGGCTTGTGTTTCGTCGTTTTTGCAAGCTCCAACGAAGTTCCAGGCCTGTGATCTGTTCCTTGCCTCCTAGGTTAGCCGCCTTGACCTCATCTAAGCTCATTTCATTTTCTAGCCTGGAGAGGCAAAATCGTCCTCGTAGTTTATTCATGTTTTTCAACTCTCCTACAGAGCATCCACATTCACTACCAACAGGGAATTCTGACAGTGTCTGGAGGTTAGTCAGTGTTCCCATTCCAGGCGGCAGAGAGCCTAAACGACTAGGTGTATCAAAATCAAGATGTCGTAGATTAATCAACTTCCTCAAGCCTTTAGGTAAATCAACGAGGTGAGGACATTTGCGGAGTTTCAAGGTCTGCAGATTGGTAAGGTGCTGTATGGTTCCAGGTAATTGTTTGATAAGGTTCCCAGAGAGATTGAGAAAACGCAATGATTTAGCAATACCGATCGAACTAGGAAGCTCTATCAATCGGGTATCACTCAAATCCAAAATCTCCAGATGCTTCACCAATGCGAAGAAATCATAAGGAACACGCTGAAAGCAAGATTCGTGACCACGTAAGAAAAGAAGTGTCCTCATTTCAGTAAATCTTTTAAGCACCTCAAAGTCAGTTGTTGATTGTTGCACTGTCACATGGCAGGGTTCTCCAGTGCTAAATGCAGGATTCCAGTTTCCCCCGTCCAACTTAACATGGTTTAATCTTGAAAGAAGTTCACCTGAATCAGTGAAACGAGTGATCGTGTACCATACCTTCCCAAGGAAAACGTCTTCCCTCAAGACTTGGATGAACCTCTCATCGACGAGGACTTGGAGGTAATCAATATCCTCCAGTTGTTCATCTGTAATAAAACCTGTGGCCATTAGTAACTGGATTAGTGTGTCTTGGTCGATCTCATATTCCTTGGGGAATATACCACATAAAACCAAGCAATTGGCATTGACTCCCTCCAGATCTGTCACAGTTGAGTTAGCAGAAGTTTTATTGTCAGCAACAGCAGAACTTTTAATGTCGACCGCAGCCGAGTCCTGAGATATACAAGAGCTCTGGAACATGGAAGAGGAACTGGAGGACTCATTAAACAGTTTATCCTCACTCTGGAGCTGCAGTGGAAAATACCGAAATATTTGAGAAGCCTACTATCAATATCATATTGTACTTGATAAAAAAATTAGATAAGCCGTTTTTCTTTTTTTTGCAGATACCTATCAATCAATTCAAACGTTATGTGGCACATTAACACTATGTTGGCAGGAACGTATCTAGCAGGTTAAGCCTCAAACCATTTTACCATCTATCTGAAAACATTTGCCAAAACTGCAATTACGCAATGAAAAGGAAACAAAGGTGATGAGTGAGGCGAGATGTATATCTAAGCCTTTCATCTGAACTCTGAGGGGAGAGAAAAGGTAGACAACAGAAGGCACCCCGATGATCGCAATGGTATCTCAGTTCTTCATAGCTCAAAGTCAGTAGCAGAAACTTTTAACCAATCAAAGCAGCAGCAAGGGGTTCCTATTCCAGTAGTTTTAGCACTTCAAGTACCCCACTGTCCCTCTTTGATGTCCCCTTGCGCTGACCATAATGGGTACTACACCTCACCAACACTCGCAACTCTACTTAGAGGCATCCCAGTGAAACTAGAAAATAGAATAATTGGCTGCACCGCATCCATTCTACAGGCCTTAATCACTAGAAATTCTCAACTATAAGGTCAAAACTATCTCCCATATGACCTGTTAGATACCATCACTCAGATCTCAAATTCAGATCAGGGTCAAATCACAAAAGAAAAAAGAATACAAGATAACAACAAAAACTTCAAAAGGATTCTAGTAATTGGAGTATCATGTAACAGAAGACTGCAGTGAAGTTCTGATTAGTGAATAACATTTATGATTTACCCTCTTTGTGGTTTCACTAATACATTGAAGAGCACAGAAGAGATCAAGGCCTATTTATATGAATTTTGACAATAATATAACCACAATGATATTGTGGAAACGGCAAAGCCAATAGCACATACCTTCACCTCCAGGTAATGGACCAATACGATGTGCGCAAAGTCCCTACAGAATTCGCGAGAAGTCCACTGTCAAAAATACTAAGGCACATAAACAACTTACACAAACATATTGGTGGAAAGCACCAACTCAAATAGATTAAATGGACATACTCTTCCAGCAGCCAATAGCTGCGCCTTTGAAAGCACTCATTTTCTTCACCAAGGGCATAGTAACTGTGAAACACGTCAACACCTTTAACCTATCATAGAATTGCGAATGATGATAAGCAATTAAACACTATCAGAAAATACTTTAAAACAAAATCCAAATGGCAACAGAGATAGAGAGGGCAAAATTCCTGTATTCTACAGCATACTTTCAGCTTCTCATGAGCTTCCTTCACTGTCTTCCCATCTTTTTTCTTTCTCCAATTATGGCCATCCCTCCTAAAGTGTCTCAACACCCTCCGATCAAAAAGAAAAAGCGAACCACCTAAGAGAAAATTCAAATATCAATCAGTGTTACAATTATGGCAGAGACTATTCTGACAATTGATCTAATAATCGTGCGATCCTTTAAGAGGGGCTTCAAAGAGTTGCACAAAGAAGCAATAAATATTCGTAAAAAAAAAAGAAACTAACAACCTGATCAATCACTAATGATTTGTTTAATGACTGATATGAAGAAAAACTAATACCAATACGGACTCATACATACATATCTATAACCCATGAAACACAGAAACTAATGTGGTGGAAATAGAGTCAGTAAATATTTTTGCGTACAGTTGCAAGCAACTTAGGGACAAAGATTTCAAAAAAAAAACTTATTGGGACAAACTTGCCCTAAGCACCCCACTAGTCTACTAACCAAACCATGATCATTGACTAACTAAAATAATCAATACCCACAAAACAAATATCAACCATAATGAAATTTCATCATCAGTCATGCATGTATAATGTATATACTTGAAGGCTTATCTGGAGGTTCCGTGGAAATTGAATACTCAAGATGATTCCTTAGAATTTGACAAACTTCAGATGGCTGCAACCATCTACGCTGGGCTTCTGTCAATAGCTGCTGGAACTCCATGTCCATCTGCAGAGTGATCGAACTGAAAAAGTCTGGTTCTTTTCTTTATCTAAAGTGCCTTCTCAAGACCCAAAAAGATAAGAAGAAAAATACAATTGATCAGTGAAATGATTGAGGTCATACCTGATGGGTTATTGGGCTGATGGAATTTCGTGATCAAAGATAAGTGGTCTGGAAAAGTTGAGACCGAAAGAATGACGAACGAATCCCACAAAATTATCCTACTTTAAGAAAACAGTTAAATTATTACTTTTTTTTTTTTTTTTGGTAATAAGGGGGGCTTAACGCCCAGTTAAATTATTACTTTGAGATTATTGAAGTCATTTCTGTCGTAAATTCTACATTTTTTTGGGCTATAACAAATAAATCTTATTTTTTAATTTGTTGTTGTTTCAAAAAAAGAGTACTTGACAGGATAAGATCTACGGATTGAAGTCAATTTTCAAACATTAGATAATAATAATATCAAATGCCAAAAAGAATCTTAACACTATACCATCGTGATTTGGGAGATGATTTTTCCACATCGTGTATGTTATGAATCCACATATATTTTTGTGCGTAGACAAAAAGGCCCTTCGCTATTAAGCGTGCCTTATGCGAATTTCATTAGAACTAACGTCCTGCAAACACCATCCATCGTCTCAAATTTCAGTTAATACCCAAATTTAATTACCTCAATTAACTTCATTTTCATCCATTCACTCTCTCCCTTTACTATTTTATTATCTTTCTCTTCAAGCCCTCCCATCAATGTCACTGCCGTCGACAACAGCATTCACAACTAATAATAATAAAATTGTGATTAATAGCATATGGCAGACTGGCAGTAACTAGTAATATTGATAGAGTGACTACAATAATAACAACAATCTAATTACATCTCGGTTGGGGTAATGAGGGAGACTGATATACACAGTCTTACCCCGAAAAATTGGGATACTACTTTCAGAATGACCCACTTAGTACCTTTATAAGAACCTCTTCGTGCCTCTAAAGAAACATCACTAGAAACCAATGTAACGATAAAACCAAGGTCACGGAGGTAAAGCATAAGTAACACATATAAAACACAATAATTAGTACGCAAGACGACAACTACCCTGTAAGTGCGAGCACAACATGCACAACAACAACAATATACAAGCGAAGTCCTTATGGGTGAACATTACACCCTATACTAACATATCTAGCTAGTACCCTACACTAATAACCCGGTACCCTAATTCTCATTCTACAGGAGCTCATATCTAAGACAATATCCCCCAGGACCTCTACAGCCCCACCCCAAACCATTATTTTCGTAACTTCTAATCTCCATTATTCACAACTGGGCAACGTTTTAGATATGGGTTTCGGATCTGGGTTGGTGAGTAGTTGTTGCTGGGTCACCCGCCCAAGTCATGACGACGACGACCGGTTAAGGTAGTGCGAGGATGAGAGAGGAGAGATAGTGGAGGATGGGAATGAGATTTGGATGTTGCTTTAAAGGTACTCGGTTGATCAGTTGTTTCTATTTATCATTGTGATGATGGGGATTGTGATGATGATGATGATGGGTTTGATTATCGAAGGCCTTTGTTAAGGTGATTTTTATTTAAATGGTTTTTTTTTTTAATTTTTGGGTTGTGTCTGGTGGTGACTAACTGCGTCGTGGAGGGAAGACGGTGGTGGAGTCGG
>ONZK01001126.1:0-10739 GCA_900322385.1 Pharnaceum exiguum | reverse complement strand
TGGATTTGTGGGTCAAATCTACTATTGTGGCTCAAATCTACTCTTTTTTAGTAGATATGCTCTTTACCAAACAGGGCCTATCTCACATATGCTTGTAGCTGCAAGGTCGGGTAAAGGTTCTTTGGTCCGAAAGCTTCATTATTGACGTTACTCTTAGCGCCTGATGGTCTTACTCCATGGTTTGCGCTTCTTGTATGACCTGTAGATGACTTTTAAAAACAATAAGCTAATTTTGTGTTGGGTAGTGTAATGTACTTGTATAGCAGATGTAATTATGAGTTTGTGTTTAGCTTTCTAGTTGTTTGATATTTGATTGCAGATTAAGCAGTTTGTGTTGGGAGTGTACCGTTGTTTTCTAAAATCTGATGTGTATATAATCTGTCAGGAGATGGCGTCAAGTGAATGAATGGTTTAACCAATCAAAAAAACATTCGGCAGTATTTCGGTGTCTACTAATACGTTGCGTGTCCTTAGAAAAATATTTTGAGCTGACTAGCTAGCAGTTCTAATCCACTTCTACGAAAAAGGGTATGTTGGTGAGTGCTGGCTTTAAGAGAAAGACGATATAAAGTAGCGACTAGTCTGTCCTAAGCAACTAGCTCGTACCACCACATGGACAATGCCTGAGTGCTTGCCTAAGGCCTGGGGGATCGTGTGAAAGCCTTGCAGGTTGACTATTTGGCCTGTAATTGAGTCATTTTACTGAATTTATATGTGGGTAATTCATCACTTATTTATGGCTGTTTGCAGCTTAAAGATGCTGCCCAGCTTGCTCTCAAGAGAATGCTCTCTTCAGCTGAACAAGAGGCTATATCACATTTCAATACTGACACGAGAGATCAAGACAATTCAAAGAGCTTAGAGAGAATTAAGAAGAGCAAAGAGCTACTAAACTGGGGCCTCAGGCACTTGGGAAATATTGGATCATTATGAAGTTTTTGTACTAATTTTTAGGTTGGATTTTGTTTTATCTATTGTAGAATTTGTACAAAATATTTCTACTATTTAGAATCCATTATAAAAACTCTACTTTGGTGTCTGCTATAGAAGTGACACTATTTTTTCGCTTTAAAAAATGACACCCGATTGATACGAGAGTTTTCAGGTTCCTTCGATTACTAAAATCAGTGTCAAATTGGCTATCAAAATGATGTTTGGAATGTCATTCTTCGGTCTCAAATTTTCCACTGAAATGAAACTAAATTCCAGTCTCTAATTAACTACCTAATTGAGACTAATAATCAGTGTCAAAAACACTACTGAATTACTACCGAATGTTCGGAATCTAAAATGACACGGATATGACACTACTTACTTGGTAGCAAAAATGACACCAAAAAAAAAACGGTTTCAAAATAGGTATCTAAATTGAGACCGATTAGAGTCTGATATTTTCGGTCTCTATATTTTGCTACCGAATATTTTAGTTTCAAATCAGTATCGAATTTTGAGACCGGAAAATCGGTGTCAAATTACGTATCAAAAGGGAGACCGAATTGAGACTGATATTTCTGGTCTCTGTTTTTTGCTACTGAAGATATTGGTTTCGAATCAGTATCTAATTTTGAGACCGATTGAAAAATTCGGTCTCGAGCATTTAGAGACCGAGGGTATAGCCACCGAATTTTTCAGTCTCATTTCGGTCTCAAAAGGCGTTTTGAGACCGAAATTCGTTGATTTGAGACTGATTTTTCGGTCTCAGAATAGGCTTTTTCTTTTAGTGAGGGATGTCAAATGTCAAGTCCCTTTATTGGGAATATGTTCCACATTGAAGAGAGAAGATGTTACTTTTCCTATTGCCAATTGGTTTTAGAATGGAACTCCTCTAGTCCCATCTGTGGTTATTGTCTTTTTTTTTTTTTGGTGTAAAGGGAGGCACTGAGGCCGGTAAGAATCGAGCCCCCAACCTTAGGGGTTGAAGGTGTGCTTTCTACCATTTGAGCAACTCTCATTGTCTCCTCTCTCTTTATATGAACATATGACCCTGCAGCTACAAGTATACGCGCGGCCCAAACTTAACACCCTTCACATGTCTAGCTTCCTCCGAACTAGCATCGTCGATCGATGATCTCGCTTATTACACTACCGGTGGTACTCTTTTGAGGTTTTCATATCATAATTAAACAACGAATACGATACATACCAAAAGAATACTCCGTAGATGACTATGTATCGAGTGCGCACTCTTGGATTCATTTTTATCAATTGATGATGCTCATTAATAATTGCATTCACCGATTCACCCATTCATATGATCCGAGTATGTAACAACTAAAAAACAACGTAACGTACATCAGTTATGATATTTATGCGTGAAGTCGCAGCAACAAAAATCAACATCCATGCAACCACCATTCTCAAATCCCGCAGGCCACTTTGCACAAGCATCCTTACATTTTTGAAGAGTGCATGCTGGAACTGATAAAGGATAATCGAAGCAGGCTCCAGATCTGTGCCCTCTTGCGCTCCCTAAACACAAACATTGTACAATAACAATTAACAAAAATCATCTTTTGTTAAGGGTTCATGAAACATGTGGACATTATTAGAATATTAGTTGGCTAAAATAAATGTTACACATACCGTAGGAGAAGATTAAGAGGGAGAAAGTGAAGAAGAAAGCCAAGACGGTCTTCATCATACTTCAAAGAAAAATTTGATGAGCTTTTGCGTAGGGATTATTGAGAGGTTTCAGTACAAGATGCCTTGCGTTACTTTCTTTATTTTTAAATTGATGCTTTTGCGTAACGTTGCAGTCGAATAAAGCTTCTGACAAAGTGTTCGGAGGCAGATTTTTTTTTGCTTTACAATATTAGAGGCAGTGATTTATTTAGAATCATGAGTTAAAAAAAAAAAACTATTGATTTAACTATTGTGACTAGAGGGATTGAAAATGAATGTTAGAGACTTATATAGAGGGCATTAAAATGCTCCGAAGTTACACTCGGCTCTTTTCCGTGTTAGTCTTACTATTGATCAGGAACAAGCATTTGTTCCCAACTCGGTCAGGAGAAAGGATCCTCTCCATTTCCTTTTCCTTCCTTTTCTCTTCTCTTCCTATCTCTCTCTTCTTTGCCTTTTCCCTTTCTCTCTTAATCTAATGGTTAAAAACACCCCCCTCTTGATCCAACGAACCAAAACATAATAATTGTAGATTTCCTTTTCTTTGGCAAATGGAGAGGATCCTAGCTCCTCGGTCAGTGTACTAATAACCCGTTGTACGTTTTGTCACAACCCAAACCCCATCAAATCAGGGGAGAAAAATATAAACAAATTTCATCTGATCGTATGAGTAGCACAATTCAGATGTCTTCAGGTGATGCGCTTATATGCTATTTTCTGTAAGAGAAGTCACATCTATAGCAAATGTAGGCATGCTAATTAGTATGTTGCTATTCCTTCTCTTTTTTATTGGCTTTGTACTCAATATTACCTACAACTTTGTTTATCCTAATTTAATCTTTTCAGTTTGATTTGACACACAAAATTAGTGGTCAACCTCATACTATAACACATACTTGATTCAAGCAATCTTAATCCAACGATTACAAATTGACCAAAAGTTACAACGAAGTCAAAACCATTGGCAGTAATGGAGGACGATAAATCATAAAATCACAGAAGGAAAAACAAAAAGCCCGATGCTATCTCTCTTATTTTCCGTAAAACTTCAGCAATTAATCCAAGATTTATTATGAGCTTGCTTGAAGCAGAGTCGAGCTACTGCCTGTGTGGGTGTCCATATGTCGATGCGCCTGCTTCTCTCTTTCTGTCTATTGCCAACCAAAATTAACTGAATGCTGGCCATTCATTTGCTTTCAAGACAGGTATTCAAATCAAGGCCATAATCTTTATACAACCCAAATGTATTTCGTCAATCAATTCTTCAATGTTTGCAACATGGACCGCTGGACTACAATACACCTTCATCGAGGACAATTTGGAGTTTCACAGCACCTGAGTTCCCCTCCCCGGCCGTCATATGGATTATGAACTGTGAGGACACGGTTAAGGCGTGAACTCACAGCTTCCATCTAACTCAATATCTTCAACTGATGTTGTCTTTTAAATCAAAGTCTGCCAATAGTGCAACTTATTAGGCAACCTTGTGAAACAAAATCTTTATTCGGGTGATGGAGAGGGGGGGAGGGGAGGTTGAGCCGGTGAGGTACTCAAGTGTTCTGGTTCACACACAACAGGTAATAAATCATGCTTTCTCAAGCAAGCAAGTACCTTGTGGAAGAATAAGTAAACAGTGTAACACATTTATACTACACTAACAAACAGTACTTCTCAATGACATTGCTTCAATGGTCGTCACATAGATCAAAACAAGTGCAGAAACCAATTTCATTATTCGCGCATTATAGTTATATTCATTAGTATCAAAGAGTCCAGACTTTGAAATTACATACTCCATGATACAGCTAATGGTGATCAATCACAGATAAAATGTAAAAAAAGATGGAAACAGAACATGATAGAAACTGGTGAAAACCATCATAACCCAGACAAGTTCAGTGTTTTCATTCTAAATTCAACTTCAAATTCCTTGAGAAAAAATACCTGATATTGATTCTTCATCCTCGCTTGATGGAGTCTCAATCCATTTTTCGAGGACATGATCTATTACTCTATGATCTGCACCACCATTTCCGTACCTCTTTTGAAGACCTGGGCAACCCTCTATAACAAGACTAGCTAACCGGGATGACAATATTGCCTCAGGTAAAGACAGTAGCGAAGGACAATGGATTACTTCCAGATGCTGAATAGACCGAGTACCAGGAAAGTCTAAAAGTACCTTCAAGTTGGGGCAGCGCTTTATGCTAAACTTGGAAAGGCACGGAAAGTGGCCAACCCTTTTTCCATAACATGTTTTCAACTTGAGCATGCCGTCAATTGACAGTACTTCGAGGGCCGGAAAAGCCCGGAGGTTTTTTTCAAAACCACTGTGATCGATTTGTTTAATAGTATTCATGTCGCATATTTCAAGATACTTCAGTTTAGGTAATCGTCCTAAGAATGGAAGCGCTCGACAACTTTTACATTTAAAAAGGGTGACATTAACCAGGTTTCCATACCGTGGATCAATAAGCCAACTTGGGAGTGATGAGCCGGGGAAGCACACTAAATTCAATTCTTCCAAGCAAGAATTTGGCTGCAGACTGCGAAGAACTTGATTACAAATGGATTTCTCATTTCTTTTACATTGAAAATTGTCGTTCCATCTCAACTCTAATTTCTTTAGACGAACTTTGTCCCTCAAAGCGGCTTGCTTTGAATCCTCTGAACTGAGCACATGTTCTAGCCCAGAGATGCAAAGGCTTCCACAGAGATTATTCATATGCTTCAGCTCTTTGATGTTGCAACCTTCATCATCATCATCATCATCAACAATGAATGCTGACAGAGTTTGCAGGTTCGTAAGATTTCCCATTCCTCTTGGCATGGAAATCAATTGCCCAAGAACATCAAAATCGAGATGGCGAAGGGAAGTCAGCTTATTCATCCCTTTGGGAAGCCAGAAAAGATGCACACAGTGCTTTAGTTTCAAAGTCTGCAACTTTGTCAACCAAGTTATTGCTTGGGGTAATCTTTTAATCAACGTTCGTGAAAGATCAAGGAACCGCAACTCCTTTGCATCTGCAACGCTACTTGGTAGCTCAGTTACGAGACTCCCACTCAAATCTAGAGCAGTAAGCAACTTAAGAGCTGAAAACATGTCATGTGGCACTTGCGTCAGAAGAGAGCCATTCACAAATAAAAGGGTTCGCAACTCTCTAATTTCCCGGAGTGATTTAAACATAGTATCCATGTTACCTCCTAGCACGGATAAGCGCCATGAATCGGCAGATCTATTTACGGTCATACTTCCCTCTTCTACTCTCATCTGGAAGTCTGCAGAAGTTGGTGATTCTGCAATAATGGCATCTAACTCTTCCGAGTTAACTTTGTACATACTCATTTGTGTCATAGTGTCAACCCTTGATAGTACAATAATCTTTTTCTTCAAAAGAGAATCAAAAAAACAATAGCCAAACAGCTCATCCGTAAAAAAATCCGCAGCAAACCATAACTGAACAATTTTATCTCTATCAAATTCCCAGTCATCTCCAAATAGACAGCAGTGGAGAATCAGTTTCTTCTCCTTTTCTCTGACAATGACTTTCAATTTAACTACAGCCCGTGCCACCAGCAATTCCAGCAACCAGCCACCCCTTTTAATGGACTTGTCCAAATTTTCCATTTCCGTAACCATCGAGCCAACTTTAGCTGCAAAAGTCACAAAAAGAAAAGTAAACACTTAATTTGTCAATCTTTCTTTTTCTATGTTGTGAATATCCTCCCACATTGAAGAGGGAGTATGTATGTTGGTAACAAGGGAGTATATAATATGTGTATTGTGGTGACAAAGTTGTCCTTAGATTCTATGTTGTGGCTTAGAAGTGTATATTAGTGAGTGTGTGCCCTCCATGCCCATTGATTTTAATATCACCTCTCTGTGGGCCGAGTTTGACATTCTATTTGTCTTTACATTTTCTATCGAATGCCTGATTTAGTTAGTACTTCATTCCATTTTCAAAAGAATATTGGACATTCAAAACACTACCACAATAAAGTTTAGGGATTGGAAAAAGCCAATACATCACTGATCACTCCGTCCCCTTTCTCTCTATATATCCCTCCCTAGCCACTAATAGGCTTAAGATGTCGTCTTGGTACACCGGGGTTTCCGACCCTAGTTTTCACACCTCCTCTCCAAACACTAAGTCTTATTTATCCATGGTTAAACTCGAGATGAGATACTTATGGATGGGCCGCCTGCCAGCCTCCTTACCTTTACAAAAAATTTTTTGAAAGAACATTCTATAGAACATGACCTAATATTTTAGGGAGTAAAGTGATGAGAAGAATACACTACAAGTAAATGACAAATTGGAAAAATAAAAAAATAAACATGGGCCTATATTAATGTTCATGAATATTTGTATATGAAGCTGAAACTAGGTATTAATGACTGTAAAATGTTGATTAATGACCCTCGAGTGGTCATTAATGACCTCTAAAGGGCTATTAATGATCACATCTCATATATAAAATGGATTTACACAAATTTTGTGATTAATATTATCTGATGTTCGTACACAAAAAGTCGGAATAATACTAAATTATTTTAATTGAATGTAATAAAATGAAATATATAACACTAAATCTATGTTTTATTCATATGTAGTATTGTAGTTCTTATTTTCACTTCAACTTAATAATTTTTATTTCGGTTCAGTTCAGATTTATGATGTGTTTTGTTTGTGTGTAAGGACATGAACAACGAGGTTATAGCACCAAACATATCCAACGTTTTAGCAAGTTTGCAATCTCATGGCTAACGTTTCTTTTATTGCAAAAACATGCCTATACTAACGGATGAACTAACTTCGTTAACTTTTTTGATCAAACATCAATTTATTTCTTTTTATTTTTAAAGTAAAAATTTGTAACTACTTTTTAGTGTTTAAATAATGTTTTTATATGTTTTGAAACTATGCTACTACTCCAATTCTAATTCTTAGGTACATTCGGTACACGTACAACAGGTGTTTTTTCAAAGCATTACAACAAATATCATTTGTTAATATGTCACATTTTTAATGTCATTAATTAGTCCTTTTTGTTATTAATTATGAATCCACCCAGTGTACTACATACTTGTTGTTACTATGATACTCCAAAACTTTGTAAACTGGAATATGTCATATTAAAAAAAATAAATGGTGAAGTCTTTTCAAAAATATACTGGAAAAAAAAGGAAACTGGAATATGTAAACTGACTGACTAAACTGAAAGAAACTGAAATATGTTGAACTAAACTGGAAAAAAAACTGTAGTCAATTAAAATTATAACTAAAACTGAAGTGAACTAAAAAAACCGAACTAAACTAAACTGGAAAAAAAAAACTGAACTTGTAATAATACGCACGAACAAAACACAGCATTAGTGAAGTAATAGTTTTATAGTTGTTTATGAGTTTTACGGACTTGACATAGATACGATTTGTTATCTTTTATCAATGAATAAGTAATAGATTTAATTAGCTTTTAAAACAAAAGGAATATTAGGTTTGCCAAGAAGGTTAACGGAAGTCAACGTTCACTTAGCCGTAGGTATGTTTTTGCAAGGGGCCAAACGTTGGCCATGTATTTGCAAATTAGTGTAAACGTTAGCCATGTTTTCTAAACCTCCATGAACAACAAACAAAACTGAATAGAAAATTACAAAAGTAATTATAATTTATAACCACAATTGAAATGAAAGATGATGAACAAAAAGTGAAAAAAAATAATGCAGTGTAGTAGTGAAGGGCTTGTTCTTTAGAGGTGAACTTTACTGAACATATCTTAATATGAACTTTGTTGTTCATTGTTTTGACATTCAATTAATTATCAAAACCCTATCAATATTGTACTTTTACGAAAATATATGGAGAGACCTTGCCGGCCAATGATATACTAATAAAGTAATAAGTACAAATGGATATTGGGATCAAAACTTCTTAGTTCTTACGTTCGTAACTTACGAGCTCAACTGCGGAAAAAACTAAAGTGAACGGAACTAAAGTTGTAAAGGACAGTCCCCGAGGGCAAAATTATTAGACATACTCACAAGAGTTTCATCCAAAATTTTATGATAATACTCTTTAAATTTACCAATAAAATGGATACCTTAACTTGTGAGTATTTGGTTGAGATACTCACCTTGAAACTCATGTTCTATGTAAAAATGCGTGTAAATAAAATATAAAGTTAAGATTTGAAGTAGTATTGAATAAATCTTTACAACAAAGTAGAAAGTATTAGGTGAGTTTTAACTTATTTTAGAAAAGAATTTATGCTAGAGACTTCTATGAGAATGTCAAATAAAGATGCGAGAAGATAGAATATTTAGTTTTAAGTCTAAACTCATACGGACGAAGAAAACACGCCTGTAGTTCGTTGAGCAAACATGCAAAATAAAGCCTGGATAAGCAAATTGATTATAACCGGGGCAGGGGTTGGTTACCTTGAGCAGATGTTTTTGACAACAGCCATTTGATGATCCAAGAAAAGCACCAACTAAGGCAAGCAACAGGAAAACGCCATACTATCAAATCAGTGAACCAATCCAACCAAAGAATACCCCAGATGATCCAATCTAAAATACGTATTGCTGCTTCTTTTATAGAAGAAGGGTGGACTCTGTTTTGGCTGTTTTCATGACTCTGACTTTTACTCGTAGTACGTAATTTCAGGCCAGCCCCCGATGGCTTCCCATTGACAGTTGGACGAGAAGGTAGTTTTGGCTTACTCTTCCTTGACATTGTAGACAACCCAGTACGTATTATTTCCTATACTGTACTATGGTGGTGGACGTTGAAGAGGAGGTAGTGGTGGTGGTGGTTTGACCTCAGGAGGCAAAACGTTCGTGGTGATTTGATTTTGATTTTGTGTTTTTTTTTTCCGTTGACTTTTGTTCTTTGATTGATTGAAAGTGACTGCATTATGCCACCATTAAAGGGGTGATGAACATGACAACGGTACAGTCATAACTATGCCACGATTGCTCCAAAACTTTGTGTCTAATTAGACTCGGTTAGAAAAGTCATTATTATTTATCGTCTTATCAAGGTAATTATTGTTTCCATCAAAAAAAGGTAATTATTGTTTATCTAAAAGGTCATTGGATCATTAATATTGAATCTCTTATAGAAAATAGGCTTACACAATTTTTTGTGTATTAAATAAGTTATTTTGTTTTTTCGAGAAATGCCCACTAACTCACTAATAAGGTACCATATGTGAATGCGAGATTTGCAGTGTTGAGTTGGATGAAAACAAAAGAAAACCCGCAAGAGTAGAAACACAGTCAATGGCTATTTAGAATTTGTGTCATTTTCCCTGTCACATTAATCTGCAACCTGTTTTGTTAATTTTCTAAACATAGCTAATATATACGTGTGTATTATGAGTGGGAAGAAACTTGGTCTAACATTTGTATTTTTAAGAAAATTCATTTAAATGGTAATAAAAATTCATTAGGGTGTACTGTGAAAAATTCATTGGGGTTTACCATAAAAAATTCCTAAGCTTACACCCAAAAATATATAACTATGAAAAATTCCTTTAAAATGTAATAAAAATTATCTTTGTTTCATTCTAAATTAAGGGGTGAACCACGAAGCATCGTTATTTTAAAGTGTGTGCAAAGTTATAGTTCAATGTTGACCAGCCATAATTTGTCAGCGTGTTAAAAATAAAGTGCATTAGTAAATCATAAAAGGTCGAAATTAAATTAATACATAGATTGGCACATTATTTGGTATTCCCATCTCCAAGGTCTAGTTTTACTCAAGGTGTAAAATTACACCTTGTGTATGGAAATTAGAAGCATGTTGGAAAAAAACTACGTGAATGAAACCAATCGTGCGTTGTAGGAGTATTATTAGTCATATAAAAATTTGTACTAGTCATATTAGAATACTGATTAGTCATATAAAAATCCCTATAAATCATTAGTCGTTTAAAGATGCATATAAGCTTATGTTGTTGGGTTAATATTTTTAAGCGCATACGTGCTCCATGATGTTACTTGTTGAAGTTGTGAAAAAACTTGAGCGCATAAATCGGGTACACAATAAACTTACTGAAGTTCTATATGCATTGATGCAACAATAGCACGAAGCCAAGAATATATATATATA
>ONZK01001125.1:51053-62411 GCA_900322385.1 Pharnaceum exiguum | reverse complement strand
TGGGTCGGAGTACTAGGTGGTGAGACCGAGATGAGTGGAGGTGTGGTGGAGGTTGGAGAAGTGGTAGCCGGGGGTGGGTGAGGGAGTTTGAAACGGGTGGGATGTGTGGCTGTGACGAGGGCGTCGTCGGGGGCGTCAGGGGGAGGGGTGATGAAACAGATCTGACAAAAAAGAAAGAGGGGGAGAGGGGTGGAGTGCGGAGGGAGAGAGAGAGTGTGGGGGAGGGAGGGAGAGAGAAGAGGAAAGAGATTACCGGAGTAGTGTGGTGGCGCGGTTGCTGGCTACGCCGGAGAGGGGAGGGGGGGCGGTGAGATCGAGGCACCAAAGACGTGAGACACAGAGACGTTAGACAGATAACAATCTAAATCGAAATTAAGCTGAAACGATCAAATGCAGCTTTAAGTGAGACTCTCTGCAATTTTTCACTTTTTTTTTATTCTTTATGTGCTCATAAGCTCATGTTTATTTCTGAAAGCAATCCATTTTTTGTGCCTAACTATTTCTTTTTTTGGCCTTTCATAGAAATCAAACTTGCAGTTCATTTGGAACTCAAGCCTTACATTTGTAGTGTAGCACTGTAACTTGTTGTGGCATGAGATTTGCTTTCAAGCATGTGAGAGATAATCATGAGAAATCTGGTCCCCATGCTTTATAGCAGGTATACATCTTTACTTTGATTATGCTGCTACGGATTTCGTTGTACTTGTTGGTTTGATTTCTGATTGTAAATACTGCTCTCATACGAACAGGGAGATCTTGAGGAGTTTGATGAGTAATTCACATCAAGGCCTCGAGGTGGTCGGAAAAGGCAGTGCCCTAGTATTGAAATGAATTGTCAGAAAAGAATCACTCCACCTAATCAAGGCGACCCTATCTTGCACGTCATGGTTGCAAAGGTTGGATATACCAAGGAAGACGAAAAGGATATATTTAGGATAGCTAGGGCGCGTGACTGGAAGACAAGAGATTTGGATCAAGTAAGGTTGATGGAGATTTGATTAAAGAAAGGTGGCGAAACTACTTTCATATACTTTTCAACGAGCATACCGATAATGTGCTTCATCTGCGTGACATAGGACGTTCCGAGGATGCCCGAACTCATAGTTCGTGCCCATGCATCTCTAGGAGGAAGTTAAGGAGGCCTTGCGAAAAATGGGGAGCGGAAAAGCCGTAGGCCCGGATGAGATACCTATAGAGGTTTGGAAGTGCTTGGGGGAGAGTGGATTATCATGGCTTACAAGGTTGTTCAATGGCATTTTAAGGCGTGAGAGGATGTTGCAAGATTGGAGAAGTAGCACACTATTGCCATTGTACAAGAACAAAGGGGATGTACAGAATTGTGGCAATTACAGAGGGATTAAACTTCTCAGTCACACCATGAAATTGTGGGAGAGGGTGATTGAGATGCTGCTTCGGAAGGATACTGACATCTCCGATAACCATTTTGGGTTTATGCCGGGACGATCGACGACTGAAGCCATACACCTCCTCAGGCGCATGATGGAACTATACAGGGAAAGACAGCGCGATTTACATTTGGTGTTCATCGACTTGGAAAAAGCGTACGACAGAGTTCGTGGGGAAGTCTTGTGGAGGTGTCTGGAGAGTAAAGGGGTGCATGATGCATATATTAGGGTCATTAAGGATATGTATGAAGGTGTAACTACTTGTGTTCGCACGGCGGGCGGCGACACAGACCCTTTTCCAATTGAGGTTTGTCTGCATCAGGGGTCAGCATTGAGTCCGTTCCTGTTCGCCACAGTTATGGATGAATTAAGGAAAGGGATTCAGGGAGACATCCCTTGTTGTATGCTTTTTGCGGATGATATAGTATTGGTGGACGAGACGCGAGCTGGAGTCGACGCCAAATTGGAGTTATGTAGGGATACCTTGGAATCAAGAGGACTGAGGTTGAGTAGGACGAAGACCGAGTATATGTGCTGCAACTTTAGCGGCACGGGGCAGTTGGAGGAAGTGAGTATTGGTTCAGATGAAATTCCCAGAGTTGAGCACTTCAAGTACCTTGGGTCGTACTTGCAATGCAATGGGGAGATCGACGATGATATCACCCATCGTATCTCTGCGGGGTAGCTAAAGTGGAGGGCCTCTTCAGGAGTATTATGTGATAAGAAGATCCCGCTTAAACTCAAAGGGAAGTTTTATAGAGCTGCCGTACGACCGGCAATGTTATATGGAGCCGAGTGTTGGCCGGCTAAGAAGGCTCAAGAGCAGAAGTTAGCAATTGCGGAGATGCGGATGCTGCGCTGGATGTGCGTTCTTACTAGGCTGGACAGGATTAGAAACGAAGTGGTTAGGGCGAAGCTGGGAGTGGCTCCATTCGTGGAGAAGATGCGAGAGACCAGACTACGTTGGTTTGGGCATGTTAGGAGGAGAGGCGCGGATGCACCGGTGCGTAGGTGCGAAAGCATGGTTATGAGTGGGGTTAGAAGGAGAGGCAGACCGAAGAAGAGTTGGGGTGAATGCATTAGAAATGATATGACTAATCTATCACTTAGCGAGGACATGGCCTTAGATAGGAGTTTTTGGAGAATGAGGATTAAGGTACTAGACTGTTAGGGTGGGAGGGGGCTAGATCTGTGTGGATAGGGTGTAGTGTTATCAGTTGACAACTTGTCGAGTCTAGTGTTCATGTGGTGCATGTTGTGTTTTGCTTACTCATGCGTTTTTGGGCTTGACATGTATTTCCGCGACTTTATATTTATATGGATATATTGGTTACTAACGATTTTTCACTGTAGGACATGTTTTTATAGGTACATTTGGTATCTAACGATTTTTTCACTGCAGGTACAAATTTTTTTATGGGGAAATTGGTTGTTAACGATTTTTCGTTGCAGGTTATACGAGATTTCTCATGCAGGTACTAAGTGGGTCATTCTGGAAACAGTCTCCCGATTTTCAAATCGGGGTAAGGCTGCGTACATCAGGCTCCCTCAGTACCCCATTTGAGATGGGATTCACTTGAATTGTTGTTGTTGTTGTTGTTGGTTGCTTTCTTCAGATGAGTCATTCTGACTACATAAATGTCCGCCGATGTGAATTGATGTAGCTTTCATTTTTTGGCCCGTGTAAAAATGCTGGGCGAGTTACTTTTTTGTAGGTGTAAGTTGTATAGGGATATGTTAATTTAGAGTAATGTGTACCACATTTAATGCCACTCTCCTTGCATAAATGATAAATGTAGGTCCATTTTCAAGCCTTCTAGGTTAAGTGGTTAACAAAGTTTTTTTCAAGAACTGTATATATAGTCGGAGTTATTTAGGATGTAGCTTAGTAAAACTTCAAGTGTGTTGCCCTGTACGCAGATCTAGTGTGTAGACTGCATACTGCATGTAGAATGCTAGAGACATCATACAACTATACAAGCTGCACTATTTTGTCGGCGAAATTGTTGAGAATAATCTCTAATTGGCCGATTATCCCAAAATAATCCCAACTTCAAAAATTGTAGGGAATAATTCATACTTGGCACCTTGTAGCCCAGAACGATCTAATTAAGGTTTACACATCAAGTTTTTTGAACAACTAAACCTTGCCTTATGCTATCAATTTTAATCATAACTTTGAAATATGTTATTTCTCATGGATATATGCATGGCCAAAGTTTTAATTTTACATTTGGACATATTTTATAATTGCATTGGATCGTTCTGAGCTACAAGGGTTAAAGTAGGGATTATTCCCAGCAATTTTCAAAGTTGGGATTATTTTGGGATAATCGGCTAAAGTATGGATTATTCACAGCAATTTTGCCTATTTTGTCCGTTTTTAACTTTTTGATTGATTTATGGCAAATGGCCGAAGCGTCGTGCCCAATGCGTTGTCTTTCCACTGGTAGAATCCACTAAGGAGTATCTCCGGGGTAGCTGTTTTTAGCTTCTACTAGCTAGCTTTCTTGTTACAATACAGGCTCTCAAACGAGTTTCGTAGTCTCATTCTCATTTCTCCGTTGTTGCTTGAGCATTAATAAACCCAAACCCATAATTAATTCAACTTCATTTTTTTGTATGGCCTCTGCCTCATGGATCAATTATCCTCTACAATAATCTCCACAACCACGTATAGAGATACGGTCAGTATTTACACTAGACCAGGCACTCTGGTTGGGTTGGGTTGGGTCGGGTTGAACTTAGTTGACAATTGCTTGCCCAAACTCGACTTGTTTATGTACACGAATCAAGATAGTTGGCGCGAAACCAACTTGGAGTTAAATGGGTTGAACTATGGTCAACTCAATTAACCTTTCTTCTTTTTCTTTTGTTGGTAAATTCAATATCCGAAATAAAAAAATTACGAAATGAAGTAGTGTAATGGTGTTAAATTGTTAACAAGAAGACGAAAAAAGAAGAAGACTTACAACATGTTAGGGAAGAGGGGGAACGGAATGAGGGAGAAGGGAAAGGAAATGAAGATGAAAGGTTTTACTTTTTTCGCAAATTCTTAGGTACACCCGGTGTACATACACCGGGTGTTTTTTGTAAAGTATTTCAACAAATATCACTAATCACATTTTTCATACCATTAGTCAGTTTCTTTATAATTAGTTATAAATTCACATGCCGGTGTACCAAAGACTTGCGATACATTTTTTTTTTAGAGTTAAAAATGAAAAGGGAAGGGGAAGGAAAGGGAAATGAGGTAAAAGAATTCAGTTTGAATTTTTTTACTTCAATTCCCCCCTTCCCCAAATTGGAGGTAAAGGGAGGGGAAATAAATTTTTTAACTTAATTACATTCCCTCCCCCCTTTATAAATTTTATAAACTCTTAAATATGATAATAATTTCTCATCCATTTCCCTCTTATGCTAGATAGCCAAACAAAGTAAAAAATAATTTTTCGTCCATTTCCTCCCTTTTTCTCTCTTTCCCTTTTCTTTGCTTCCCTCCATCACTTTCAAAGGGAGGTGTTAGACTTGGGAAAAAAGGTTTATGGGAAATTGATTGATATTTGGTCTCACTTTGTTGTTTTTTCCTTAAAAAACATATGATAAGATAGTATTTTGTTACGTCTTTTTATTGGTTAAGTATGTTAAATTTGGGTCAACCACCCGATTTCAAGTCATTTACTTATACAAATTACAACAACAACAACAACAACAATCGAGTGTATCCCCATTAGATGGGGGTGCTCGGGGTCGGGATGTACGCAACCATACCCCTGTTTAAGAAAACAGAGAGGTTACTTATACAAATTAGAGCGGGTCAAATTCGGGTTGAGAATCTCAACCTGAATTAACACATTTAATAAACGGGTTGATCGGGTCATCAATTCGTTTAATTTTTCAGTTCTGATTTGTGTGAGGTTGATGGCTTAGGTTATCTTTTGCCAAGTCTAACTTACACTACATTAATGTTATTTGTCTCGTAACTACTTACTTTAGATCAAGATGGATCATGGATTAGTTATTATCTTTTGGTACTTACTACTTAATTGCTTGATATCTTGAGGGATCCTTGGATTCTACTCATTACTCATTACCTCTTTAGCCTCTTTGTCACTGATGGAACTATACTTATAAATAAACGGAGACTAGATACTCTGTCATCTCACAAAATTTCTAAATATTTCATTGCATTAATTTTCAAATTTCAACTAGCCAAAAATACAAATTACAACAAACAGTGCCAGATTAGAATGTTTAAAACTATTGTATGGCGCAGATGAGGATGTTAATCAAGTGTGTTCTTGCTCTGCTAATGGTCACCCTCTCTTGGGAGGTGATCAATGTTGAAGGGAGGAGCTTGCAGCGAAAGAATGATCTCGGAGTAATGGCAGCGGAAATTAATGCATTTGGGCCTCCCCCTAGTCCTAGTCGTGGACGTAGTCCTGGAACTGGTCATGATTTACCTCCTCCTCCTAGAGCTGGTCAAAGGAAAGCAGGGACAAAATCTAAGGAAGAGCTTGACGAAATTAATGCATTTGGGCCTCCCCCTAGTCCTAGTCGTGGACGTAGTCCTGGAACTGGTCATGATTTACCTCCTCCTCCTAGAGCTGGTCAAGGGAAAGCAGGGACAAAATCTAAGGAAGAGCTTGACGAAATTAATGCATTTGGGCCTCCCCCTAGTCCTAGTCCTGGACGTAGTCCTGGAGCTGGTCATAATGGTTGTCCACCTAGTCCTGGATCGCGCCGGTCCTAGACATAGCCCTAAGATGGTCAATAATAATTAGCATGGTTTACAGTACTACAATAGTTACATAAGCAAGCAAAGAAGACATTTATGTGGAATTTAGTATTTTGTACTTGAGCTAGAATTAGTAATGCTTTCCAATGTTAATGCCAAAAAAAAAAAACAACTTTCCTTATGGGTTTACTCGTATTGTCCATTTTCCACCTGTGATACAATTCTTGCACTCCCAATCTCCCCATATAGCTTGTTCGTTTAAACTAGTTTTTTTTTTTTTTGGTGAAATCATCTAAGTCTTTGAGGGTGTTTCCAATAACTAGCACCTTTATTGTACTTGACAAAGCCACATAAGCCAATGATCCCATTTTTTAAAATAAGCACACCTCAATCATCAATTGCTTCAATGGCAAGCAATTTTTTTGGGATCCACATGTAATCCACATGTATACTAACAATTTTTAGTCGTTGTGGGGAAAAAATATATATATAGTGGTGCATTCATGAACTACATGAGACAAACGAGGTATTCTAAACTACTACCTAGTAGTGATACTGTTCATCACTGCCAGTAGGGGCCTATAATTTTTTTATTTTTAAAACTTGATATTTCATACCTTCAACTTGATAAAATCATCATGTAACTTGATATTAACTCATGTGCATTCTTTGGTATACTTGATAAAATCATCCTATAACTTGATATTTATATACTTCAACTTGATATTAACTAATTGTGATAATACCTTACAGTGAACTTGATATAAATGTTTTTAAACATGATTCTGCTATGTTGGAACTTGATATTGATGTTCATAAACTTGATATAAAACTTCAGTATCGATTTTTCACTACTTCAATTTGATATTACCATAGTTGAACTTGATATTATCATATTTAAACTTGAGAACAACTCTATTGAACTTGATATTTAGCAAATTACAATTTTTCAAAACACCCGTTAGTGATGAAGATGAAAGATTTCACTTTGCTCGAGAGTTGATCTAGTCAATCTATTCAATTTAACGGGTTAAGACTTTCAAATCTAACCTGCACTTTCAGGTCTGGTTTTTGTGTCAGGTTGATGGGTCATGTTATCTTTTACCAAGTCTAATTTACACTACATTAATATTATTTGTCTTGTAATTACTTACTTTAGATCAAGATGGATCATGGATTAGTTATTATTTTTTGGTACTTACTACTTAATTGCTTGAGATCTTGAGGGATCATTGTATTCAACTCATTAGTTATTATCTTTTGATACTTACTACTTAATTGCTTGAGATCATGAGGGATCCTTGGATTCTACTCACTAGTCATTACATCTTTAGCCTCTTTGTCATTGCTGAACTGTGCTTATAAATAAACGGAGACTATATACTGTCATCCCCCACGAAATTTCTAAATAATTCATTGTTTTAATTTTCAACTAGCCAAAAATACAAATTAAAACATACAGTGTCAAGATAAGAAAAATAAAATCTGCAAGTACTTTGTAGAATATTTAAATCTACAAAGTACTATATATTTCACATCAAAAAGAAAGTACTACATTATTGTATGGCGCAGGTGAGGATGCTAATCCGGTGTGAGTGTGTGCTTGTGCTGCTACTAGTCACCCTCTCCTGGGAGGTGATAAATGTTGAAGGGAAGAGCTTGCAGCGAAAGAATGACCTCGGAGTAACAAAATATATGGCTGACAAAATTAATGCATTTGGGCCAACCCCTCCTAGACGTAGTCCTGGAGCTGGTCATGATTTTCCTCCTCCTGGAGCTGCTGGTCATGAGAAAGGGACAAGATCTATGGAAGAACTAGATGAAATTAATGCATTTCAGCCTACCACTCATGGAGGTGGTCATACTCTTGGATGTCCTCCTGGAGCGCGCCGGTCCTAGACATAGCCCCTAGATGGTCAATAATAATTAGCATGGTTTACAGACTACAGTAGTTACATAATCAAGCAATGAACACATTTATGTGGAATTTAGTATTCTGTATTTGAGCATTAGTAATGCTTTCCAATGTTAATGCCAAAGAAGAAAACAACTTTCCTTATGGGTTTACTCGTATTGTCCATTTTCCGACAAGTGATTTTGCCAAGGAAGGCAAATTATGGGGCCAGGGATAATATTTGAACAGACTAAAATACCCTTAACAATTATAGAAGGTTAATAATATACTTTAGATTCTCTATACATGTTTCGCTATTGTTTTTTTTCTAAAGAATTTAAAAAGTTAGCCACTTAGCCGTATAGCTCCAGTGCTCCACTTACCAAATTCACTTTGAGTCCAATTCACTTTGCAGTGTCATCCGACATTGTTGCCGGCAAACTTCATTTTACCAGAAAAGATGAAAAATTAAATTGACACTTATATATGACAACTAGTCACCACCATCATTGCATAACACAAAGCGTCATCGTTAGTAACCAAATTCGTCTCTGTCCAAAACTATAAACATTACTCATCTCACACCAAGCACATATGCCCCCAAAAGAAACCGACGATTTATACATCCGACTAAATGAATGCGACACCCATAAGAGGAAAAGGGTAACCACAAAACTAAAGAAAACAAACTAGAAGCCACAAAAATTATATTTGGGGTAAAGTGACCAGAAAATTGGATGAAGCATGGTTTAATGTTGCTCTGGCATCTGTTTTTCATTGGTGTTGGTGTACGGTGATAGTGCAGATTCTAATGTTGCTATGGCATCTATTTTTCACCAGTGTCGGTGCACGGTGATAGATGATGAATATAGGGATGGCGAAGATGAGATGATGAAGACCTTTTACATGTGTTAATGTGAATCTTACAGGGAAAGAGAAGACCATGGGAGGGGCTAAAGGGTTGTTGAAGAGGAAGCATAATAGATGCTGAATAAAGAGTGTAATTCGTTGATTTTTGGGAAATATTACGATTACCTTCTATAACTGTTAAGGGTATTTTAGTCTGTTCAAATATTATCCTTGGCCCCATAATTTGTCTTCCTTGGCAAAATCACTTGACAATTTTCCACCTGTGATACGGTTCTTGCACTCCCAATCTCCCCATATAGCTTGTTCGTTTAAACTAGTTATTGTTTTAATTATTTTTTTGTGAAATCTATATCTCTGTCTTTGTGACAAGAACTACATGAGACAAACTAAAAAATCTGAAGATTTTCATCACGTACTTTAATTTAGAGTGGTGCAAAGAAGTGCAACATGCAAAAACTTGGGACAAAACATCTAAATAGTCATTTTTCTTTATTATAGGGCATGATAGATTTCCATTATGTTGTTGGTCTTCATAATTTAAATCAACATCTATGCACATTATTGTCAAATTAATACTAATGATCGCAGTATAGTCATCTTTGATCGTTAATTTTGTAATGTTCTTCTCTAGATTTTTTTTGTTTTCAATATTTAAATTTGAACTTTTTTGAAATAAATTGTAAAATTTCAAGGTTTTTATCATCAAACCATAATTTTGCCTTACTCTCTTATTTCATTGTTAATATTAATCTTCAATATCATCCGTACACTATTTAGTTTAGTTCAATTAAATCTGAACGTTATGTTTAAATCAACATGCATAATCTTCTTTTATTTTTCCTATAGCTTGGATTGATTAACTGATATAGGGTTATAATTTTTTCTCCTTAAAATCACTTGTAAATTAGATTTCACTGTACCTACAGGTTTTCTCAAATTTGTAGTGATGATACATTTTTTTTTTTGGTGTAAAGGGAGGCACTGAGGCCAGTAAGAATCGAGCCCCCAACCTTAAGGGTTGAAGGTATGCTCTCTACCACTTGAGCAACTCTCTCTTCTTAGTGATGATACATTTTAACAACTATTGAAGCAAACCAGTATTGTCTTTGGACTCTCATCTTATTTATTTATAACATAAATTAATTAAAATGAAAATTACAAATAATATATAGAACTGTCGAGAAACCTAGTATCTGCTAATAATGGCCTGTATTTCTTTATGGATCTAATTATCCTTAACAATAGTCTACGTACATATAGTCGATATTGTGATATGGATATGATCTATACTTGCACTACATTAATAATACTTGTCTTGTTATTACTTGCTTTAGATCAAGATTGTTTCCTCTCAATCTCTCATAATCAAGGCCATGATCGATCTCACTTGATTCCCTCCGATCCTATGCATAAATAACTACTTATCTTTTGGTAATTAATTGCTTGAGATCTAAAGAGATCTTTGTGAGTGATGGATAAGTGTACTTAAGGGTCTGTTCGGCAAACCTATCTGCTGAAGTTGAAGCTGAAGCTGATTAGATAATTTAATTAGGGTGTTCGGATGAAATAGCTGAAGCTGATAAATGTAAAATGACATAAAAGAGTACCTGTAATTATTAATTATAAAGGATAATATTTTTACTAGAGATAATATTGGAATATAGAAAGCTTATGGATATAGGAGATTATTTGATAAGTTTGTTTATACAGCTTACCAAATAAGCTAGCTTATTTAATAAGCTCTCCTCATAAGCTGACAAAACGAACACAGCTTATTTGTAAAAGTTAAGTTTATCTTATAAGTTGAGTTTAAGATTATTGAATAAGCTCTAAATAAGTTGCGAAACGAACAGGGCCTTAAATGACGGAGACTACACAGGCACAAAATGTGTACTGTATCATACTGTCCCATGAAATTTCTAAATAAATCATTGTCTTAATTTTCAACCACCCACAATACAAATTACAACATACTTTCATACAGAGTACTAGATAGAACAATTAAATTTATAAAGTACTACTTCACGCTAAAAACAAAGTACTACTTCACCCTCGATCTCTTTGGAGGTGATCAATGTTGAAGGGGGGAACTTGCAGCAAAAGAATGTTCTTGTTCTCGGAGTGACCAAAGTTATGGCATACGAAATGCATGCATTTCGGCCTACCACTCCTGGACGTAGTCCTGGAGCCGGTCATGGTTTTCCTCCAGGAGCCGGTCATGGGAAAGAGACAAAAACTATCGAAAAACTATATGCGTTTCCATAATTCCATTTACCGTTCCTCGCTCAACGTACGTAGCTCTAGGGTAGTCATTAGTTATCAACTTAGCATGGAATGGATCGGATTCATCGGACACCGTTTATGGGTCTGTTCGGCAAACCCAGCTGTAGCTGAAACTGAAGCTGATTAGGTAGCTGAAGCTAATTAGTTAGCTTAAACTGAAGCTGAAG
>ONZK01001125.1:5487-47704 GCA_900322385.1 Pharnaceum exiguum | reverse complement strand
GGGGGGGGGATGAGAGGGTGGTTAGAGATTTTTGTTTTGGCCCACCAATTGATTCATCATTGTATGTTTTTGAGGAAGTTCAAGTAGTAAAACAATCTTATTTGTTGTTTCTGATTGTGTATTTTGCTTGATTTGCTTTGTTATGTAGGTTGTCGCGATAGTGAAATCTTGTACGCCTAATGGTCTTGGTGATATGATGCTCACTCTAAAGGTGAACATAATTTACGCAAGCTGAATATTCCCTAACATCATTGGTGATTTTGCATTGATGTTTTCTGTAATTAGTTATGGTGACAGACTGATAGTTGAGTAATGTTTCAAACTTGGGCTTACAGGACCCAACTGATACTGTTACTGCCAGTGTTCACCGGAAGGTCCTTGGTGTTGGGGAGTTTGGAAGATTGTTCTCTGTTGGGTCAGTCTTAATACTTCAAAAGGTGATCATAATTGTACATGGCTGGAATGAAAGTTAATCATATTGTGTGCGATTGGGACTGATATCAAGTTAAATGATTCTAGGTTGTGGCATTTTCATCTTCTTATGCTTCATGTTACCTGAACATCACAAGGAGAAATGTGGCAAAGGTAAGCTAACTGGGCATTATCTGAATAGTTCAAGTGCTTATAATTCGAATTATGGTTGCATTTCTAGTACTCTTTACTTGTAACCGGTAAGCTTTATGTTTCTGGAATTTCTTTGAAAGTGGTAACCATTTAAATTATCATGGGTTGTTACACCCTGAAGTACTTTTTCATCTGTGCTTAAAAATTGTGGAATGATGGGGATGGAGAAGGAAGATAACGGTAGGGAGTTATCCATATGCTGAACATTTCAGTTGTTAAGGAATATACCGTAGAAAAATGAGAGTGGAATGCGTTGTATATTCTTGGAACAAAGAGGTGATTGTGGGAACTTGGTGACAACTTTTCATTTGCTACCAGGAAAATTCTACTAGTGTAACTTGCCCATGAATGTAGGTGTTGGCTAGTTTCTAACTTACACTCCATGAAATTCCTGAAGATGGGAACTATTTGTTTAGTACCCTTCCCTCAGTAGCTTGTGTGCAATATGTCATCTTGGATTTCTTCTGCAAATATAGATAAGCTGAAAGTGCCCTTTTCCCCTATAAGATTATGTTTCTAGCAGTTTGCATTATATTGGACCAACTCTTGTGCCCAGTTCATTTTGCATATGGTCTTTTTTCTTTAATTGTTAGGTATGACAAGGTCGGCTGTACTAGTATACTGATATGCATTCATATGCTGAACTTACTACTGCAGGTAATCTCTGTAGACTGCGAAGTGCAAGACTTTCCTGATGAAAGCATACTTTCAACTCCAGGTTTGATTATTGTTATTATTGCCAATTTCCATTCTTAGATTCCGTTTGCAGGTTTTTGATGCGTGAGGGTGTGTGCGTATGGGCATATGGCTTGCATGTGTAGCTCTCACAATATTGGTTCTATACTTATATATAGCTTTTGTAAGTTTGCGTAAGTTTGTTTGTGTGTCTGAGTGCGCGTGTAGCTCTCACAAGTTTGGTTCGTTATAGGCGACCTCAAATTTCATGGGGAGTTGTTTGGGACTACGGCTATGATCTTGATGATTTTTGGCTCTTTGCAACTCGAAGTTATCACTTAGTTTCCTGTATCTTCAGTTTGGGCTAGAACCAGGAAGATAGTTCCACTTATGCCTCCTAGTATTCCATAATCTACGTATCTAGTAATCATCTATGACACTTTCTTAAGGTAGTCTCTCTGCAAAATGTCAATTGGGATGGTTTCAAAGCATGAAATCATACTCCTAATTTTGTTTTTGATACTTTGAATCCTTGTACTCAAATGTTCCATATATTGCATTTCAAATATGGTATTTCCAATTTCTAGACCAGGGTAATGAAAGCATCCATAAATTGTTCTACAACAACAACAACAATCCCAGTGAATCCCATCTCAAATGGGGTACTGAGGGAGCCTGATGTACGCAGCCTTACCCCGATTTGAAAATCGGGAGACTGTTTCTAGAATGACCCACTTAGTACCTGTATGATCCATAAATTGTTCTGTGAAGCTGTAATGTAGTGAGGATGCAGGAATACCTCTTTTTCATTGAATTGCTTGCTCACCTAATTGTTGATCATGCTTTGCTTTTATCTTTGTTTTCCAGTTCTTAGCAAAAGCCTAGAGCTTCCAGAAAGGGCTTCACTTGTAATATCCGGAAGAACTTTAGACAAGTTTGGCAATGGGCAAGGGAATCAGACAATGATTGACTTGGAAGAGGAAATGTCTATCCACTTAAAGAGCCAGATGGGCAGTAAACAGATCAATAATGCCATTAATAGTATATCTGAAAAGACTATTCATATAGATATTCTCAATTCTGACACTAATGCTCCCAGTCACCACAGCAATTATAGAGAAGTCAATATATCTAGCAGCATCCTACCTCATCAGGCTGCAACTGTTATTATGGGTAGAAGTCTTGACAATGGTGATAAGCGATGGCAAGTCAGAGAATATAGTTCTGCCCCTAGCGCTACTGAGAACATAGATATTCGATATGCTCGTCAGGGAAATGGCACTCAATTCAGTAGGTCGCTGAAGGGCAATAGCTGTGCCATGAGCACTGCTGGGAGACAAGATACCGCAGTGAATGATCCTGCTCGTGAACATTCAAGAATGTCACAAAATAATGGTCATCTTGAGAAGCAACGGAATAAAAATGGGGTGGGTTCTCTTTTGGAAGTGGTTGAGAACATACCTGGACAAGACAATTCTGAGAAGAAAGATTCCTTAAAACGAAGGGAGCTAGCAGGCACCACATCCACTATGAGCATTGATGCTGAGGCTAAGAAGCAAAGATTGGGACTGATATCTAAAACTTCAGTCCAAGAGTGGACAGATGAACAGCTTAGTATACTTGACATGGACGATATCTAATCTGGGCATCTGGCCCATTTTGTTGAAGTGTAGCTACAGATGCTTGACAGTTGAAACCATTCAAACACGAGTGGTTTTTTTTTCCGTGGAAGTGTAAATGTCACATCTCTAGTCGTATACATGAGACTTCTGTCACTTTACTTGTAAAAATATCAGAACTTCAGAATTCTATTTCGCATACCTGTGCTTTCTCCTTGTGGATGTGCAGTAGCGCGATTTGTGATCGCAGAATCAGATGTACAGTTTTTCATCTCATGTGTACTTGTAGAAATCGTCTGTATTCTGTGTTTTCCATGGTTGAAGGGGAATATATCATAATTTTGGGCAATTTCCTTTAGAGCATAATATCATTTAATAGATGAATTCACGTGGTTATCGCGAAAATTAATCTTTACATAGAGAACATCCAATTGGCCTTGCGGTATTTAAGGATTAATTAATGTAGGGAGAACTCAGCTGTCTGATCATTAGGTAGCTAGGTAAGCAATAACTCCTCTTGTGGTGCTTCTACGTTGATTTGTTAGAGCTGTTGCAATGGATTAGATGGACTGTGATAGTGTTAGTGACAAAGTACTCCTGTTTCTTTTCTTGGCATTTTTTTTGTAGAATAGCAAATGACCAGGATGCATAATACTCTGGTCAAGAATGAAGACTAGCCGAAATTGTACTGTTTTTGTGGGACGTGCATAACCTAGTGTTAACATTTCAGAATTTAAGGTGATCTTTGATGAATGCGAGAACAATTGAAATCTCTGCAGGAGCAAGAAACTGTTTGGCTTCTCTGGTGATCAGTGATCACTCTGATTTAGAATTCGGTATTTCTCAACAAACAGGCTATATGTACTATGCTAGTAGTGGTGCCAAAATTTGGTCCATTTTGGAATTTCGGACCGGACCAGGTCCTGATCTATGTCAACCGGTCTGGTTGTTGTGGTGTTTCAATGATAAATCTGCAATTTCTGATTCTGCTTGTGGGATTATTTTAGTGTTCGGTATCATCTGACAGCAAAACCTTGACAATTCTGTCTAATTGCGATGGCGTAGTTCTGAAGACTAACAATTTCAATGTTGTATCTTGCTCACTGATGGTTGCTTTACAAGTTCAGAGTGAAACAGCTAAACCACAGGAAGCTAAAAGGCCTAAAAACCCTTACTGTCAGCGCTGTAACCAGTGGGCAAACACATAAAACTTAAAATTTTCGAAATAAAAGCTGTTCCACTGATCATATATAGACAGGGCATATCGAATTTTCTGACCTTGCTTAAGATGATAGACACTGAATCGGAAACCATGTAAAAACAAACTGATAATCTATAACGTGATAATAAGCACATTGAGTGAAGACTAATGTTGTATCAAAAGTTGTTACTCTCGAGTCTCGACACAAAAATTGGTTGATTAAGACAACATTTAACCTCAAGCTGCAACAGGTGAACTTTCACATTTTGTATTCTTTGACACGCAGCCATTTGGTGACGCACCACTTTTCGCCTTTGATTACAGGCAAAGCACAATGCAAACTTGAAGGATCCAGAGAGACATGATCAGGCTTCTTCGTGCCCCAGAAAAGCAATGCATCACGCTTCTTGGGTTTCACTGAAAACCCTTTTTTAGGATCTTTACCACATTCAGACAAATGATCATTCCAGCAAGGGA
Organism: Pharnaceum exiguum; assembly: GCA_900322385.1. Classification (NCBI taxonomy): domain Eukaryota; kingdom Viridiplantae; phylum Streptophyta; class Magnoliopsida; order Caryophyllales; family Molluginaceae; genus Pharnaceum; species Pharnaceum exiguum. Next base: position 43,108 of record ONZK01001125.1, on the reverse strand, counting down.
GTGTACTGAAGTCGACTTTGGCAGAAGGGAATACTGTCTCACCCCCTTCTTCAACATCTGAGAGGTACATGAGAACCGTGGCTATACGCTGACCTCCATTCCCAATGCTAAATCTGTTTTCGAAGTAGTCAAAGTGAGGCCCAGATTTCTGTCCAACTTCATAGCGAAGAACTTGAAGACCTTCACCATGTTCTATAGGCATGGAGGTCAAATCTGCAATTCTTTTCTCTATGCTCTTAATGATCTTATCCCATCCTCTAAGTAAAAATGCTCCATAACTAGTACGCGTATCACTTTCCTTGTGTACTGCTGTTTTAGGATCGACCACCCTCGACCTTTTCATACTAGGCTTGGCAAGGTCGATGAGGTGCTGACATTCCTCATCAGACAAGAAATTGTGGTAGATGAAAGCTCTAGGCTCCCAAGATATGACCTCAATCCACTGGTCATCTCTCTCCTTACTTATCCCATCCCCGTGCTTCTGAGGGTCATGGCATGCTGTCTCGACATACAAGAGTGTAAGCCCAATGGTTCCATCGGAATTGATTGTGGCATGTAAATCGACTTCGTAGAACAATCCAGAAGTGGTTAGGGCTTCAACCTCACTCTCAAGTTGCTGTTTTGTGTAAACTCCACCACGTTTTAGTGACACCATCTTCGAAATTATTGAACCCTCACCGTTGGTAAATTGACAACGATTAAAGAGCACCATACAGGATACTTGGTACTCGGTGTTGTCGTCGAGATGCTTTAGTTTAACAACAGTGTTAGCCGGGAGTTCGTGACAATCCCTAGCCTTCACAGGAGCAGGCGTACTGCTATTTATCTTAGTTTTGGTAAAGCAGCTTCTCAAAAACTTCATCATGATCATGACCAGAAAAATGGGGAACGTGCGTGAGTCCGCTATGGAAGGGGTTGTATATGCTCTGCATTCGGAACACAAATGGCTTATAAGAGAGGTGAAACAGGAGCAGGGTACTTATAAGACGTTTTTTGTGACCTAGCTAGCTAGAGGCCCGGAGGGTATCGATCTGGCCAAGCATCTAAAACGGCTTTTAGGTTGTAGAATAGAAGTTGAAGCCAAACAAAATACCAGTTGTATCGTGACTTTGTTTTAACTTGAAAGTAGGGCTCCGTTTAAACCAAAAAAAGAAGGTAGAAAGTGAGACTCAACTCAATATCTGCTATTCCATTTAGAATAGTTGGGAGGCAGTTACCACATCATCATAGCCATCGTGAAGTTGTTAACTCGGAAACGATTCTCAAATATTTTTCTGTTTCGAGGGTGTGTTTGAATTAGGGTTTGGTTTGGCTTAGAATGATGAGGAGCAAAAACATAGAAATATTCAGAAATTACTATCTGCCTGAGGAATTACTGCAGGAGCTACTTGCTAGACTACCAGCGAAATCGCTGCTTAGGTTTAGGTGCGTATCCAAGGCAATTTGCAAGATGGTTGACGACCCTGAATTTGTTTCCTTGCATATGAAAACATACAAGAAAAACTATGAAAGAAGTTTGGTTTTAACCATGGAAACTGTGGAGTCTAGGAAGCAAATAATTACTGCACGTCATTTTGACACATTCGAAAGATGTGACGGTTTAGTTTTGGAAACATGGGACAATATAAATGGGGAGCGTTGTCTGGCTAGCATTGATGGGTTAGTTCTGATGGATCGTTGGTTTGAGAAGGACACACTCCCGTTGGCTGGGCGATCGTCATTGCTCAATCGAATTTCTATCTGGGAAATCAGGTTAAGGGTGTTGGAAGTTTGGAACCCCTTCGTTAAGAAGTCTCTAATACTACCCCCTGTCGAAATACGCAGCCCTTGTACGTATACTCTAGGTTTTGCTTGTTCGACTAATGATTATAAGGTGGGTCTTTTCAACTTTCAGAATAACTCGTTCTTTAAACCCTCGTGTTCGATTTATTCTTTCAGCAGGGGCTGTTGGAGGACCTTGGCCTTAGATGCCATTGCTACACAAGGTAAGTGGCGCATGAGTCATGAGTCTACCTCTTCAAAGAGGGCTACGCATTGGCTCGCAGGAGTCGCAGCCGAAGAAGTTTCAGGCTCCGTTAGCGCCAGAACATCTTATACCCATATAGCTTCCTTTGATTTTGATGTTGAGGAATTCAGCTTCACCAAACTGCCCCGGGAGAAAGGAATAATGCTTCTTTTTCCTTTTGTGATCGATAATTCTATAGCTCTTTTAGGTATATCGCCTACAAGCACCCGGATTTGGATATTGAAGAAGGATGGTGGGGAGGAACCGTGGACTAGTTGGTATTCCGGAGGATCTACAATAACGGCTTACAATTTCTTTGATCGTTATAGATATAGATATAGCCATAATCATATGAAGAAGATCTTGTACATGGAGAAGGCTGGCAATAGTATTTTCTTGATAAACACAGAAGATTTTTATGTGGAACTCGGTGTAACTGAAAGCAGAGTGTACTCCTATGATCTTAAAAGTCATAGGGTAAGTCGTATTGGGAATTGTATTCGTTCACCTTATCTATTAGATGCATATATGGAGAGCTTGCTGTTGTGCAAAGGACCCGAAGGCCATTTGACTTTTCTTCCTTGAGAACGAGATTAGCTGATGATCTTGGAACATTAGGGATATGAAGGATTCTGATGAAGACTATATATGATGTTAATGCATGATGATCTTATTGTCTTCCGGGATTTTTCACCGGTTACCCCTAAACTTTCATGTAATGCACCATCTATCCATTTTTTATCAAAAGCTGCACCGGGTAACCCTGATCGTTCAAGAGTCTTTGAACTGCCGATCATTCAAGAGTCTTTGAACTAACTTCACCGAGGTTATATCATATGTGACGAACTGACAATGATCCTTCTCTTACAAGCCTACAGTGGGACAGAATCCCCGAAATCTTTGTATACATAGTAATAAGTGAACTTGGAATGTTCGAACTAGCGTGTGCCCGTGCAATTACATGACTTACATCTTCTTTACTAAATTACTCTTAAGGTAATAGTTGTGCATTTATTTGGTTCATAGGGGTAAAGAGCTCTCTGTTGGTGGAAATCATTTTATGAAGTGCCGTCCTCTCTAACCCTTTTTCTCTGGAGTGTGAAGACTTCAGCATAATGCTAGCGCTGCCCCCGAGGGCTGAGGCATAGTTTAAGACTTGTCTGGCTATTCACTCGACTAATATTGCAATTAGCATGTGTACTATAAGGAAGTGAAATCTTCTTTTTCTCATAGAAAAAATTAATAAATAAAATATAAAGACATTAGAAGGGAAATACAGCAAACTCTAGTTTCTTGGCTGTAGGCAACTAGCCATCTCATTAACAAAGGAGTTGCGGAAACTGGGAAGTTGAACTACTCATACCAATAATGTATAGCTGTTCATCTACAATATTACTGTCACCTCCACCTTAACCTAGCTATCTGCATGACTGCAGAGTCATATATATAGAAACAAACATTCAAGTATTCAAGTGCAGTGAGTCAGTGACTATTAGCAACAACCCACTCAACAGCTAAAGTAAAGGCCAAGAGTTGTGCATGAAGAGACATTTGTGCAAAGTTTTAATTTGGTCTATCATGCATTAAAATTTATTTGATCCAAGCCAAGAAAAGACTACTAGTATCTTTTATCCAGGAGCCATCGGTAAAGTACAAAAATTGTTGCATTGAAAGCTCTCTAATGGATTTTAGCTTCCACTACATATGTCAGGTTAGCGCAGATACTGAGATACTTCAGGATGTGGACATATCTTCTGGATGATGACAGAAATTGGAAATAGGTCTTTTGACATTTCGTTTTCCTAATTACGAATTAGCAAGGTATTCTATACTCAAATCTGGTATTCACACTATTTGTCAATACCTTTTTTTAAAAAAACCAAACTTGATATATCATACTTTGAACTTGATAAAATCATCATTGAACTTGATAAATATCAAGTTTTTTTTCTGGTATACGATAAATATCAAGTTGAAATATATGAATATCAAGTTATAGGATGATTTTATCATGTTTGCCAAAAAATGTGATAATGAACTTGATATAAGTGTTCTTGAACATGATATTGCTATGTTAGAACTTGATATTGATGTTTATAAACTTGATAGCATCGATTTTACACTTCTCCAACTTGATATTAGCACAGTTAAACTTGATATTATCATATTTCAACTTGATATCAACTCTGTTGAACTTGATATTTTGCAAAATAAACCGTTTTTCAAAAAACCAGGTATTGACAAAGAGTGTCAATACCTGGTATGAGTATAGAATTCCTCCGAATTAGCCTGGATATTTCTGTGTAAGCGTTTCACTCTCTTTATTTTATCTGCCTTTTGCAGCTTCCTTGAAGCTGTTTGGCAAGGTACTTCGTAGCGTGGGGTGCAGTCGCAGATTGAGCAACAGATTAGTAGCCCAGATGATATCCCACTTCAATAGTTAATCAAAAAAAAAAAATTAGCTTTATCAGTTATCTAAGTGATGGCAGGATGCTTAAGTGTTATTGAGTATTTGGTATTTTGGTGGTGTTTGTGTTTTATACAGTTTCTGTTATTTTAGAGCTAAAACTATGCATAGCAAACGGGGCGTCTTGGAATCAAGAAACTCTCCCGGGATTGTAAAATTGTTGGTCGGCTTCTGATGACCATTATTTCAGTTCATTCAACAGCAAAATATCGCTTCATCATGAGAGACACTATATAAAGTAAATATCACTTTTCAATTCAAACAGACAATTTACTTAATCTCCACAATATAAAGTAAATTGATCATCTTAATTAATCGATTCTGAAGAACGTCACTACCTTAGGAGACGTAAGCTACTATGTAGTGTGCTATTTAGCGGCGTACAGTGCAAATGATAAAAAAAAATCCTAGAGGCAAGGCAAGCCGTTGGATTCAGTATTTCAACAGCAAGTCTTTCTTACCTCCGGTGTAAACATACACCGAGTGACTAATCATGATGATGTGACTAGTAACATGTAGTACTGACTACTGACTAATAGTAACTAATTAGCATTTGATGATTAACCATATTTTATACGTCTCTTTAAGAAAAAAAGAGTAAAAACAAACCAGTTGTCTTTAAGCCCTTGAACATGTAAAAATGTAAACTACGTCAAATGCATCCCTTGAGAAGTAGAGTACTCTATAAAGAATACTTTGATGTTGTTCAATATATAACTGATGCTGTCTACAAACAATCCCTGAACAAGTCTTAGGGCCAAGGTCAACCAAATTTGTCAGACCAGGTGCTGTTATCTGACATGGAAACACCCAATTGGTGGAAACTTTCCAGAATTTCAACATCCAGAGAATGGTAGAAGGGGGCCAAGTAAAAAGTATTACAGCATAGCTTTATATTCCTAAGAACTTGTGAATGTCCTCCAATAACTAAGGTCATTCATAATCATAGATCACAGGTTCTGGAAATTTGTGGAGAAATTATACCAAGGAGATGAATTGTCTTGTAAGCCTAGTTGGCTGTGGGGCTGCGATTTGGGCTCTCATGATGATCTGTAGTAACTGCATCAGTGGTCCAAATGAGAAAGAAGAAGCAAAGAATAGTGGTAGCAAACATTCAAACAAGAACACACCCGATGCTGGACAAGCGAGCACCAGCGCTTCTATTGCAAACGAGGGCATGTATATCAAGAAGAGGCCATCCACAAACAACGGCTATATGGCCTAAGAAACGGGTAGCCGTGGAAATTACTCACACAAAGGTGAAGATAAAATCGCTCTGTTCTTGTAGATAGAGATACAGGATATTCATTAGTCATTAATTCCATTTCTTTAATCTGGTCGATTATGTGAAGCAAGTCTGAGGATCTTACAGCAGTGTCTTTCGGAATTTATTTGAGCAAGATATAAGACTTCTAGGATGTCTTTTGGTGTATTTCTGAGCTTGTTTGGTGTTTTGATTGTGCTCCTATGTTTTGATTGCGTAATGAATGAGAAAAACTCCTTTTGAATGATCTACCTATGGGTTGCATTTACTATACATTCGCATAGGATGATAGGACAGAAAGACCAGACTCCAACAAGTCAACATACATAAAAAGTCAGCAGTGCCAAGATTTCACAATATCAGTGGTGGTAAAGGCTCTCCTGTTTCTGAGACACATACCTTAAAACACTAGAACAAGCACAGGAAGCCTATTCAGTCACAAACATTTCACACTGCGAAAGCAGATAATTTCACATTTCTTGAAGGCTTGACTACAATAAGTATCTGTATAAACTATAATTTCATGCTGTGGAGGCATACACATTGAAAAAGTGTTCTACAACATGGAGGAAAACAGAATATAAATTTGAGACAAATTTAACAACTTCTTAATCAATTTGAGACAAAATGTTGTTGCCTAATGTTAGACATTTGGGTTGTTCTACTTGTTCGTAAAGTGGTAAAATGAATGATTAGGACTTATGATAATTCATCTGCATAATACACATTGCGCATGAATCAGGAGCTGGGGTTTTAAAAGGCAAAAAGAATCTGTAGCCTAGGGGTGAAGCAGTTCAATTTTTTAAAAGTCACCACACACTGACACGTGTCACCAAAATGCTGACATTTGGCGTAGAGAAAACTTTTGGGCATCTCATATAGTGACCTAGCCGCCTTGAGGTGCGGCATTAGGCTAAGGTGCACCTAGGGCTGATCTAAGGCGAACAGACCAGAGATGGATGCCCGAGGCAAGTCACTTTCAACTAAATTCAGAGGAAAATATGATTATGTTGCATTGAGGTCTATGCAAAGATTGAAGGTTTTCAGAATGGCACATACCCTGAGTGGCACTTGGCAATGTGTGCCTAAACATGAGCAGCATCGCCAGCAGTATGACAGAGTAGCAGAGTAGTGAACTGGGAACCGAGTAGTAGTGCAACATTTTACATCTCCAGTTCCTAAAAACAGAACAAAGATGAATCATATTTCTCATAGAGACATTGACAAATCCAAAGACGTAAAGGCACTCATAACAAATTCTACAGAGAGGAAGATCTATACCACAAATGGTGCCTGGAGCATTTGTTGTGTTGTGTATTACAAAGGAAGTTGGCGCTACAACAACAAAGTTCTTTTTTCCTTGTGCGTCCTCTCAGTTGGTGTGCACTGTCCAGTATACTGGGCAACCTCTTTCGATTTGTAGGAGACAAAAGACTCATCCTCGTTCATGTCAAAGACTAAGGTATGAATCTGATCCAAGGCATGATGTCTTGCTTCCTATACGAGTTAAATCATCTAGAGAAGAGATATATGGGCACTACATAGAGACAAAGTTGGGTGTCTATGCTCTCAGGAGAGCCAATATTCTGAACACTAGAGAAGTCAGCTCAGCAGTTCACTGTAATACTTAAGACTGATTAGTTATCTTATGTTGAAATCCAGCTGCAGCCAGGAGGCTTTTTAATCCCCTTCAACACATGTTTTCGTGTATCTTTGTCCCCAACTGTTCCCCCTAAAGTAGAATACATGTTTGACAACATCACATGTGGGGTTGCATTGTGAGGCTCCAGTATTCTTAGGTGGCTTGCTGCAAGCTCCGCAATATCAGAATACAAGTAGGAGCAGCTTGCACTGAGAAGAGCACCCCAAACACCAGCATTGGGTTCAAATGGCATTGAGCGGATCATTTCAATTGCTTGGTCAAGCAAGCCTGCTCGGCCAAGAAGATCAATCATGCATGCATAGTGATCAGGCCCTGGCTCAATGTGAAATATGGACATCATAGATCTGAAGTACTTCTGTCCTTCTCCAACTAAACCCATGTGTGCACAAGCAGAGAGAACACCTAGAAATGTGATTTCATTAGGTTCTTGCCCCTCTGTCTGCATTTGTTCAAACAACTTCAAGGACTCTCGTCCAAGGCCGTGATAAGCAAATCCAGTGATCATTGAGTTAAAAGAAATAACGTTTGGTGAATTAATATCCACAAAGACACTATGTGCATCAGATATATTTCCACACTTGGAGTACATTGATACCAATGAATTTTGCACAGACAAATCAAGTGCCATATTCATCTTTAGAACATGAGCATGCAGTTGTGATCCAAGGACTGAATTGGCTAACCCGGCGGCTGCACTGATCAGGCAGCTCAAAGTTTTAACATTTGGTCTGAAGGAGGCTCTTGCCATTGACATATACCAGTGAAGGGCTTCTGCAAATTTTTCACAGTTAACCAACCCAGATATGACAGCAGTCCAAGCCCAACCATCCTTCTCAGGCATCAAGTTAAATAAAGTGATGGACTTTGCAACATCCCCTTTCTTAGAAAACCCTCCAATCATTGTTGTCCAGGAAACAACATCCTGTTTTGGCATACTTTGGAAAAGGTCGTACGCTTCTTCAATTCTATCATCCTGAACATAAGCCGCAATCAAAGCATTCCAAGAAAATATATCTTTCTTACTCATAGTCTGAAACATCCTATGGGCTGCGTCTACACAGCGAAACTTACCATACAAACTAATAACAGAATTGCATAAAATGACATCATTCTCAAATCCCATACGGGCAACCAACCCATGGATTTGACTACCTTCTCGATACCTATCACAATTCCCACAACCTTCCAAAACTATCGTAAACGTAGTAGGATTAACACTCACCACCCCTTCTCGCCTCATACGCAAAAACAACCGAAACCCCTCTTCAAAACCACCACCACCACAACCCTTCATATACCCACTAATCATAGAAGTCCAAGACACAACATTCTTCTCCGGCATCAAATCAAAAACCTCTCTACCCTCCTTAACAAACCCTCTCTTACAATACCCATCAACCATCGAACTCCACGACACAACATCCCTCCTCACCATCCTCTCAAAAACACGAACCGCCCTCTCCAACTCACCAGCCTTCAAATACCCATTAATCAAAGCATTCCCACAAACCGGATCCCTCCACTCCCTCACCATCCCCTTATACAATCTCACCCCTTCCTCAAACCACCCCGCTTTCGCAAACCCCGTAATCATAGCAGCAAAACTAACCGCATTCCTCTCCGGCATCCTCTCAAACAACTCCCAACCCTCCCTCACTCTCAACCCATTCTTAACATACGCGGTAATCATCGCGTTCCATGAGGCAACATTCCTCTCAGGCATTTCATCAAACACTCGCCGTGCTTTTCCAACATACCCATTTTCCGCGTACACTGTTATCATGGCTGTCCATGTGATGATGTTTTTTTGGGGCATTTGGTGAAATAGTTTCTCGGCTTGTTTAACATTGCCTGTTTTTCCAAGCTTGGAGATTTGTGAGTTAAATGGTGCAATTGTGTTTTTGCTGTTGGGTTGATTAAATGGGGTTTTGTTTTGGACATTGTGAGAGGGAGTTTTAGGTGAGAGAGTGGAGTAGTGGTGGTGATGATTGATTAAGTTGTGAATGTATGGTTTGATGAAATGTGGACAGCGTTTTATAATAATGGTCATGAGATGCGATGCGATGCGATGCGATGAGAAGAGAAAAATGTGAGAGTGAGACACGGATTTTAAAAAGTGGCGGGTATTTATTTATATATCTTCTTCTTTTTTAAATGTAGCTAAAGAGTAAGAGTGTAAGACAGTTTTGATTTGGGCCAACGACTGGAGTTTGGGTTCAACTGTTGAAGTTGCAAATTACGGCTTTTTCAGATGAACTAGGATGGTGACTTTCCCAAATGGCTTTTTTTTTTTAAGCAAAATTGATGGAAATAATCCCAAATTGGGGCCATTATCCCAAAATAATCCCAAGTTGACATATTTTTCAGAATAATTCTAACTTGCCCGACATTTCACCCGAGCAGACTAATGATGCCCGAAAAGATGTTTTCAGGTGAAAACTTGCATATGTGGCTAAAAATCATGCACTTAATGCTGACTTTGCTCCTGATTAAATTAAATGAGAGCACATGAAGCCCCCCTAACTCCCAACTCACATTATTCCTCATTCATTTCCTTCTCCCTTTTAACTTAATATGCTGCCACTTCAACATTAGGCATATGTTCTTTAGCTACATATGCAAACTTTCACCTGAAAACATATTTTTGGACATCATTAGTCTGCTCGGGTCGGGTGAAATGTCGAGCAAGTTGGGATTATTCTGAGAAATATGTCAACTTGGGATTATTTTGAAATAATGGCCCCAACTTGGGATTATTCCTATCAATTTCGCCTTTTTTGTATAAAGTAATTATCAAGTTGAAAAAAGTAGGCACTATAATATTTGTTTTTGTACTAATCATAATATGTTCTGATAAAAAAAAATAAAAACATAATATGCACTTTTCTCTTTTATTTTATAAAATATGATTTTAATTTTATTATTTACCAAAGTTTGAATATGTTGTTAAATTTTTATATAATATTACCCCTTTGTAAGGAAATTTATTAACAAAAAAATTATACGGTATTTTAGAGGTTGGCAACAAATTAACTTGGTGTTTACGGCGGTCTTTAGGGCTTGTTCTCCCCAACCTCTATTCAGTTAAGCTTTTTCGCAGTTCAGCTCGTACCTTACAAATGTTACAAGTTTTGCTTCCGTATCCATTTTTAATTAGTAGTATATATTATTGGAAATGTCTCGCCATCTAGTTTCATAAACTTACAATATTGATAGGTTTTGATAAGTGTTTGAGTGTCAAAATATTTAAACAAAAAGTTCAGCTACTTTCAGTTCAGTATTTAAAAGATGAGGAGAACAGGCCCTTAGTTGACGATTTTACTTTCTTATCTTTTTTTTCCTTTGAATTTGAGATAAATTATTCCTAGCTAAAAATAAACGTATCTTTATTCCATTGAAGTAGAATGAACGATATATAATCTTACAGATTTTGGTCCTTTTGATTAAATAGGACTAAAAGCACAAATTGAAAAGTAAATTAAGTTGAAATCTCCAAAACTAAAGTAAATTAAATGCTAATTATAACTCATATAAAAAACTATTAAACTAATCTTACTGAAGGATAGTAATAAGTTGGATGGAAACTCTAGACCTAAATTAAACTCAATTGAATACTCTTAATTGAATTGCGTTACTCCTTAAACAAATTGGATTAAAATTTGATCAAATGTGGAGATAATAAAAGTTGTCTAAATTTGTTTCAAGTACATCATGTAAAATTTAAGTACAATGGTTGAATATAATAGGGGAGCTATCATGTGAAATGCAAATTACTCCCATGGACAAATAAGGCTGAGCATTTGGAGATGAGGAGTAATTGGGAAATTATCCTCCTCCCAAATTGTTTTTATTCTATATGCATTTTAGAAAAGTTGACCTTTTTTTAATCATATATTCAGTAAAACATTTGATTTAGTAGTCCTTATTTTTCTAGAATTTTATTAAGTTTATAAAAAGTTTTCATATTTATTTGTTATAAAAAAATTTGTCCCTTATCAATATATAAACAATAGTACCCTTGCAACGATGGTTTCTATGCAAAACCCCGTATTTTTAAATATTTTATAAATACTTTAAATGAATTTTTATTATATTGTAGGATTAATTTATTAATCTTACAGTTCAAATCATTTATGCAAAGTGGGAGTTCGAGTTAATTTTATGGAAATAGAGAGTTTTTTTATTTGTAAAAAGGAAAATTGGATTTTTCTAGATAGCCTATATAAATTGGCTTAACCTAGTAAAAGCCCCCAAAGTGTCAGACAGGTTTTCTTTTCTCCACTCTCTCTTTTTTCCTCTCCTTGCTCGGCCGACCCCTCCCCCTCTCTCTCCTTTGGCCGACGGCTGGGTGGGTCCCAAGGGGAACCCACGTCGCCCTCTCCTCCCTCTCCCTCCGTCTCCCTCTGTCTCCCTCTCCCTCTATCTCCCTCTCCCCATCGATGTGAGTCGGATTTTGCCGACTTGCGTGTGTGTGTGAAGGGTGGCAGCTGCCACCCAACACACACACGAACCCAGCTGGGCTGGGTTGACTGTAGTTAATAATTGTGCTTAGGTGGCCCGACTTATTGAGGAAAAAGTTCCTCTTTAAAGTTAAAGACAAATTTGTAAATGGCACACCCAAGTATTTGGTATTAGGTACACCCTATTATATAGACTTATTCCCCAAATAAACAAAAATAAAATAGAACCCCAATTTACTTACCTAAATACAAAGGGGAGGTGTACGGTGGTAGGTACACCCAGCTGTATAATATAGTTTACTTACTTCAATTTTGCTTGTAATCTTCCAAAACTTTTTTTTTATTGGAGTAAATTGTTCATATAAACTTAAAGTATACACCAAAAATTGTGTGAACACGTTTCATATTTGAGATTAGGTATTAATGACCTAGATTAACACTTGTATATATGATAACGATCTATGTTTAGTATTATTTAATATGTGTACTAATATGAGGAACGTGCAACGAACCGGATTAAATCTAGTAATTATTTAAAGAGAAACTTTTTCCTCAATGTACAACTAGGATGTTGTAGTTGTTGTTGTTGTTGTTGTTGTAGTAGTAGTAGTACAGGGCGCCACCTCAACATGCCATGTCATTTATTAGTTGAATGTATTTTTTTTCCAAAACGAAATTCTATCTATCAAATAAGAACTACGTAAATTTAAAAGCATATATTAGCACAATAATATAATAATTAAAATCAACCAAAATAGATTAGCACAAATAGAACACCCATCTCGCTGAACTCATTCAACAAGCATCTCTTACAATCTGGGACGAGGCTCCAATGGATCACCGATTCGCATTTGAAGCCTTAGACCGCTCCCTAAGAGACATAATGGGTTCTAAGAAACCAGAAACCAGAACGAAACTATTTGGTGGCAAAGTAATAATATTAGGAGGAGACTTCAGACAACTACTGCCAATCCTAACAAGAGGGCGCATGCCCGAGATCGTGCATGCATCGGTTAATATGTCTCACGTATGGAAAGCATGTAAAGTCTTTATCCTCGAGCATGAGAGTTAATGAATATGACCATGACACTGACATAAGATCAAGGAATGTACATACGTTTCAGTGAATGGTTATTGTCTATGGGGACGGACGCTTACCCAATAAGGCGCAAGAAGATGAGGATGAACCTACATGGATCAGAATACCCGATAAGTACATGATTGATGTAGGTAATAGGGCCCTCGAGACAGCAATGGAGACGACATATCTAAATTTCCAACAAAATCGCAGTAATGAAACACACCTTAGGGAGAGAGAAATCCTTACCCCATTGAATAAAACAATAGACATGATAAACGACCACATGATGATCACCCTCATAGATGGATCGGAAAAGGTACACAAGAGTTGTAATGAGATTTGCTCTTCGTCAGTGGAGACACAAGACCCAGGGAAAGCATATTCAACCAAATAAAGTCTGAACCTGCAAGGCCTGCCTCATCATGAATTAAGACTCAAGGTGGGAACACCAGTAATGCTATTGAAGAATATCAATCCATCTCAAGGACTTTTCAACGGAACAAGACTGATCATTACTCGCCTTGGAAAATTTATTGTTTTTTTTTTTTAAAAGGTACATCAGATACATAGGGGCCCCCATCTCGGGGGAGTAACACCCTAAGTAAGAAAGAGAGAAACTGAAACACTTCTAGAACCGAGAAGTATTTGTAGAGGGAACCCGATGAATCCGGCCCAAAGCCCATTATCCCGGGCCAGGAACGGATCCATTTTTTTAAAGAAGTGCCTTGGATCGAGGCACAACCCTATCAAAGGGTAAAGGTACCGTCCAGTTAGGACGGTGGGGTACAACCGGATCACCGGGCACCCTCCCACAAACAATTACGCGATTCTAAACAAAATACATTAAGTTGGCACCTACAACGAAACAATGGTGCCATTTATTCAAACGAAAAACAAAAGGACTTAAAGCTAAATAAAGAGATCCAACAAGAGCATATGGCTTTGATCTTCTATCTTTTGTTATCTCCGTCCACGCGCTTCCATGTGCATTTGGTACGTCTTTACCGCGTGTCTCATGATGTTGAGGACGACTTTGATGAAGAGAATATCAACCGGGGATTGCAGATTTGGAAGTTGAGTCGTCGCACATACTTGACGAGTCTTGGGTATCATTAAGGCTTCCACTTTTGTGAAAGAAAAAGGGGTCTAGGCTTAACTAGTAATGTAGGTGGATTGGTCAGGAGGTCTTGGCAAAGGGTAGGTAAAGCTTGTGTTTGTGGTCTTTTTTTGTGTGGTAATTGTCTAAAGCTCCGGTCAAAAGAAAAGTGGATGAGGAAAGGTGAGGAAAGGTGCTTATGGAAAACCAAAGACTTCCATAAGCAAATGAAGAAAAGAATAAAAAATAAAATCACCTGGAGAAGTCGATGAGTGAAAACATAGCATAAAACAAGGCAACCAAACTGATCTAATATCTACAAAGATTAAGTGCAGATGACAATACAAATCAAAATTAATATTGATGTTCATAAAATAAAATTGCAGTTGGACAAATGACAAAAGTATATACACGCACTACATGAGTAGTATAGTCGAATTGATACTCTTATATGAAGTCCTCTACTCCCATACGACTATACGCGTCTAATGAGCACCACGAAGCTCTCATGCATCAGAGAACAAAAAAGAGACGCATAAATATCTTGAGCCAAATAGATTTGGTCGAAAAAAAGGTCATATGAGCATAGAAGCTCTGGTCGAAAAGTGGATCCACTGGGAATAAATCCCATTTCCATAAACATTGTTCAAGAACATAAGAGCATAAAGCCAGTTCATAATATCATGGTAAGTAGCAATTATAAGATCAAAAACAACAAAAAATAGGTAGAGCAGTAAGATATACCGACCGCAGATCTAATGATTCGAGATGGTTTTCCATGATGGTGTATGTGAACACCATAACGAAACGAGGCACCCATCTCCGGTGCAACTGCATTTCGAACTTGCAACTGATATGGGGCAAGAAGTTTCATGTGGAGAAAAGGGAGATGAGGGAGAAGAAGAGTGAGGGATAAGAATGGAGCGAGGTAGATGGTGCTTTGTTATGTTCGGTGGTCGGTATTAGCGGATATTTCGAAGAGGTCTTATTTCGTATTGGCAGCAATTTTGGGTCTGAAGGGGAAAGGAGTTTAGAGAGAAGGCAGAGCTTTCTCTCTCTACTCTTTTTCCCTCACAAATATAGGATTATTTGTACAATTGTACGTAAGAGGGGTGAATAATAAAAGGATCCAAGCAAGGACATACAATATTGATCCAAAGAATTATAATGAGCAAAATTCAGTTTGTCCTCAAGACGACAATATCCACTAAGACCATGTTATACCATGACGATCAACAAGAGTCACGGGCAGTCTCTTTCATGCACTGGGATATTTATGAACAACATTCTAGAGAAGTATAATATGATCCACATATTTCTTATGCATGATCTTTGTACATCTATCTAGAAAATTCATATTATTGCAAAACTCATCCTAATATGAAATTTCCTTGTAAACATTCTTCTTTTTCTTCCTTTCTTCAACTTCATTTTCACCTTCCAAAGTGATGATCTTGTTGCTTCAACTTGTCTTTATCTTCTTGATTCTTGAAATTGTTCCCCCATGATGTAACCCGGAGCTCAATCTTGTATTTTTGCAAACTTCATTTTTTGTATTTTTTTTGTTCTCCATCGATGTCCATGTCACCGATCATGAAATATTTTCTTCAACAATTATATCTCATAATTTTTATAATGGTATGTTACTAACTATCTTGTTGATGCATTTGACATCAGTCCTCCTCCGAGATTTTTTCTTCAAATGTTTCATTTTGTTGGTGCCCATGTCAACAACCGTAACTTTAAGTGCACATGTTTCATTCTGTTAGACTTTTATCCCTAAAATATTTTCTTTTGATTTCAAAAAAAAAAATTGTTTTGCTGGTGCATATGTCACCAACTATTCCTTTCACTCTTTATTCTTCAAAAAATTTATTTATCAAAATAATGTTTCTTGGTTATTTCTTCACCAAAATTAGCAATTTCATTGTTTTATTATTTTTCATTATTATATTTTGAAATTCTCTTCTTAAATATTGAACTTAGATATTTCTCACCTTGATATCTTCTTCAATTATTTTGCGTCTTTTCAAAATTCACTTCTCTTGTAGTGCCCTTGTCACTACAACTCCAACATCGTCATCATTTTTCTTCACCAATGATCTTTTTTTTTTTCACCTTCTTATTCGTGCTCATGTCACCAAGTATCTCCAAATTTTAAACTTCAACCTTTCAATTTTTGTCTTCTGCAAGTTTGTAATTTTTCGTTGGTGCTCTTGTCGCCAACCGTGACAACTACTTCTCATGTCACTAGCAACTCTACTCTCTCTTTTTCTCTATGTGATTTTCTCGTTGGTGCTTATGTCACCATCCGTGACCACTAGTGCTCGTGTCACTAGCAACTTCATAATTTGTCTCTCAAGTATTTTGTTTTGTATTCTCATTTGTAAATTGTATCTGGCTCTTGATTTTGATATTGGGGAGTTTTTTGTGTAGAATGGATCTTTCGCTCTGATACCATGTTGAAATTTTGATAAGTGCGGAAGTGTGGTGGG
The DNA here is from genome assembly GCA_900322385.1 of Pharnaceum exiguum. Lineage (NCBI taxonomy): Eukaryota > Viridiplantae > Streptophyta > Magnoliopsida > Caryophyllales > Molluginaceae > Pharnaceum > Pharnaceum exiguum. The sequence goes on along the minus strand of ONZK01001125.1, from coordinate 26,577 downwards.
CTAAAATTGTGAAAAGGGAAACTTTAATTTCAGTGTAGGCATATTGGCCTACTCTAACCAACTCACCAACTCAGTTACATGCTACAACATTACTCCATGTTTATAGGCATGGTGGAGTATTCTAGAGAACTTAAGATATTTCACATACATCATTCTAGACTAGGATATTTGTGAACAACATTCTAGAGAAATCTAATATAATCCACATCATATCTATTAGGCGTTTTTGCCCACAATAATCCCTACTTGGGGCGATTATCCGGGATAATCCCTACTTCAGAAATTGCCCCCAGTAATCCCTACTTGGACCCTAATGTCCCACAGCAGTCCGACGACTAACGGTGTTATATTTTCCGTTTGTACTGTTAAAGAGCTTTCATTATTAATTATATTGTACACTTATTCCATTATATTATGCACACTAATTGTCAAAACTATTAAATATAAGGTGTAAATCCTTTGTGTGATAAAAAAATACTATAAAATTCACATAAGATTTAAGAAAATGATTTTAAATTTTTTGATATTACCTATAGTACGGGATTCAAGATAACAGCGAAAATTATAAGGAAATACTTGTGAAATTAACTAAGGTACTGAGTGGATGGGTGTCTCCGAAAAGCAATTTTTTTAAAAAAAATCAAGAAATAAGTGTACAATATAATATGTATTGAAAACTCTTTAACGGTACAAACGTAAAATTTAACACCGTTAGTTGTCAGACTGCTGCGAGACACAAGGGTCCAAGTAGGGATTATTGGGGGCAATTTCCGAAGTAGGGATTATTCTAGGATAATCGCCCCAAGTAGGGATTATTGTGGGTAAAAAACCCCTATTAATTATGCATGATCTTTGTAGATCTATCTAGAAATTTCATATTATTCCAACAATTCTACCAGAGCAAAGCCTACTTTAACTTTTCTACTTCCAGCACTACTTTCCTGAAGCCACTATCCCATACTAACTTCTTCCTTTCTATGGCATATATACGACAACAGAAGTCTCACACACGAATTGTCAGAAGAGAATACTATAGCCATGCAATCATTACTCAAACTCTTTTCAAAATGTTGACTTGCTCAAGGCTAACCTCATAAAGGACCTTTATAAATGAGTTGGTTGAACCTCACCAACTTACATCAAAACAAAGTGGAAATGATCTCTGGTGCCAGAAACGACAGTGACGACACTTGAACAAAGTTCGGAATTATGAAAGTCAAAGCAAATTCTATCAAGTAACTGGCCCATTGATGATAGAAGGGTAACATACAATAAAAAAATTATTTAATACACGGATAAATAAGGAGATTGACCTCACGTATTACGGAAATTTCTAAGGAAAGCAAGGGAAGTCATAAACTCGGCGCCTCACAATGGCTTTTGTCAATACTCATCACAAAGAATCACGCAAAGATTGCTCCTATTGTCAGCAATAATGAAACCTATCAATTTGAAAGAGAAGATTTTTATCCTTGTTCTTTACTTCACATGTACTCTTATTTTTGTTATAATCTATTTTCCTAGAGGTGCTGGTCTATGACAAAACTTGGATAAAAAAGTAATGCATTTTAGTTACTGAAAACATAAGTCAATGTTTGAGATACACAAAGGGGGAGAGAGATTTTCTAGTTATATACAAATACTCATAAGAATGCAGCGTAAAACTCAAAGTACATACTACTCTAGGACGAACGGCGAATATGTTATCATCGTGAACACCAGTGTCAACACTCCGAAAACAAACACGAACAAATATAGAACCACATTTTCTTTCAGGAGTGAATATGAAGTGCCTCTTTTCATTTGCTTGGGTGACAAAGTCTTCATAACTTCAAATGTTATATCATCATCTCCAGCTGTCATCCTAGATGTACGTACCTTAGTATTAGGTAACAAATAAGCGTATAGCTTATTACCATGGTCAATGCGATTCTCCTAATACTTCACATTTGCAGCACCTTTTGTGTTCTTAATAATATGATGACTTAGAGCTTTACGACCATAGTTGAGTCTCATTTTCTCCTACTCTAACTTCAACGCCTTTGAAATATGTGGTTTCTGGACGTATACGTGGTTAAGATTGTCCAATGGGGACACGCTTACATGAATCACTTGCAATATAACAACATTTAATAAGCAAAAAACAGAAAGTCCTCGCATACCTAAAAAACTCAAAGAGGCCATTAAGAAAATTTGAAATACTGTTTAAAATGCATGCTTCGATTTCTGTCTTCAAATCGACACCGCTATTTGCGATTGCTTGGAATTTAACCAAAACAACCAGTGTCGCAGTCTCTTTATCCTATTTCAAAAAAAGAAACATAATTGCATATGTACTTTAGCGGCTTTGTTTTTTTGTTTTTTACTTTTTTTGTTCTACTATGTGTTAATAGTTTAATTCTTCTAAGAACTTCTTTAAATTTTTAAGACCTATGTATTGCACATATACTGTACATATACTGCACATATATCGCACAGGGCATCGGTAAAGTCTAAGCCGTCACTGCTTCCACATCAGCATATGTTGACTTGTTGAGCTAGATTAAAATGTTGCACAGCACCGGCAGCCTGGGGTTCCCTCTTTCACAACTTAAACATAACTACCACATGGGACATCTGAAACTTATTTAGTACTACGTAATTTCGGGCAAGCTACATAGATAGCCTTGCCAGTATAGAAGTTGCAGACGTAATGTGTTTCTTCAGTCTCTGTAAAAAAAACTTCATTACCCTCCTGCTGCATGCATGTAGTGTAAATTAAACACTAACTTTATTTTTCCTTCCCTCCTCCTCCCTTCTCTCGCATTTTTCTTCCCTCTCTTTGATTCTTCTTCCCTCTCTTACTCTCATTATGGGGTGTGTTCAATCTGCCCATGGAAGCATGTCAAGAGGAGCTAAGGTTGAAAATATGGAAGTTCTTAACCAGACAACAACGAAGGTGAGAGTTCCGCTAGTTTCCTTTGCTCTGCTTATCTTCAAACGTTTGAATGGGAATGTGAATTTGAGTAGTGCTCTCCTTCCCCTGTATGCATTTTCTCTTTTGGATAATTGTTGCATTTAGTTTCTCTTTTGGGTATTAGTGATGTGCAGTAAATTTGAAATGAATTTTCATGAGGGAAAAACCACGTGAGGGGCCTCGTAGCCTAGAGAGGAAAACTGTACATTTTGTTACAAAAGAGACAAAGAAGGTGAGGGACTGAGGGAGAAAGGAGCTAGCTAGTGTAGCATGGGTTTTTAGAAGTACTGATAAGTATTTATATTAATTCAGTGCGTCTTTTGTATTTTGTCAATTGGCTGCAGCTTTTTGGGGTTTGGTTTTTCGTATCAAGTAAGTTTAAAAACGTTTTGAGTTTTTTTTCTTCTTCATTATCAAGGAAGAAATATTAGCAGCTTAAATCTGGGCTATTGTTGTTTTAGAAGTGGATGAATTCAACAACTAATTACACGAATCGCAAAGAGGTGACGTTGATCTTGAGGTTCTAAGGAAGAAATGGATGGTGAATTTGTGTTGGTTGTAATCCTATAAGAGACTGGAAGAGTCATAAAAATAGGTCTAAGAATTTAGTAAACCGGGGTTTTATTTTACTCCCTTCTTTAAATGTATTTATAATTTTACATGTTTGATAGTATTTCATTAGCAAATTGACCGGATTGAATTTGTTACTACGAGAATTGATGAAATGAACTCTCAAAATTTCGAGCAGAGGAAAATATATGTGAATCTGATGTGACTTTAAACATTTCGGTTTTATATCATAGAAATTCGAGATTAGTTCATGAAATTAAAAAAGAACGATATTCCTTATTCGTTTTAGTTTTATGGTCAACGAATAAATTTATAATGACAAATTCATAAAACTACTATCATTTTTAAGGCCTTTTTAATGACTGTGGCCCTGTGCGAGCAGACCACTCGCACTATGCCTAAGTCGCCCCTGTGTGGAAGAAGAAAAACATGAAATATGAAAAAGCTTAATCCTTCAATTAATTTGTCTTTTGTATGTTAATGACATTCCACGGTTCCATCTTTCCTCATAGATATTTGGTGTTTGGAATGAAATATTTGAGATTGAGATATTATGATTGGTGTAAAGAAATTTTTGGTCTCTCAAATGAATATTTGAATGGTCTTTTATTGTGATTGGTTTTATACAATGGATTATATTATATGGTTTAGATCTCTTGAATGGAATGTCGAGATCGGTCTTATATTGTGAATTCTATTAAGAGGCATGATTTCCATGTCGCTTATATGTGATCGTCTTAATATGCTCATATGATTTTTAGTATGATATATATATAAGGTTATAATGTTATATTCATGAACATGTGTTATATGTGAATTCCGATGGAGTGTCGGTTGGTGGTCGCTCAGCTTTGTGCTGATTATGTGTGTTTTATTTTCGGACATGTCCATATTGGGACATCACTACCAATATGGACAGATTGCGGATTTAAGGTTAAGTTGGATCGTTGGATGAAAAGGACGAGTGTTCGCCGCTAACTGTAAATAGAAAGCTCCATACTTATGATTAGTAACTTCTGAATACTATTACAGCAAGCTATTCGTCAACCTTTGTAAGTTTGTTTTTATATAAGGTGTATTAAAGACTTGCCGCATTTACAAATGTTTACACATTTTCATTTACATTAATGTGGTGTAGTTGTATTGTTCAGATTAACCCATAAGAAAGTTTACACCCTTGAATGTTTTATAAGTTATTTTCGTAATCAATTTTAACTATATTTTTAGTATGGTTTACTTTGAGATCAATTCAGATCAATTTATATTTTTTTTGTCTCAAGAGTATGAGAGCACATGAAACCCACGTGACTCTCAACTCACCTTTTCCTGACTCATTTTCTTCTCTCATTTAACTTAATTTGTAGTTAAGCCAGCATTAGAAGTATGTTCTTTAGCCAAATACGCAAATTTTCACTTGAAAATAGTTTTTTTGGCCATCATTAATCTGCCCATGTGAAAAGTCGGGTAAGTTGAGATCATTCCGAGAAATATGTTAACTTGAGATAATTGTGGGATAATGGCCTCAACTTGGGATTATTCCCAACAATTTTGCCTACTATTTACTATCGTTTGGCGAGATCGATTTGATCGTACCCACTATTGTGTAGATTTGTTTGCTTTCAACCCGGGCTGACCCGCCCTTTACTAAACCGGCCTAATAGACCCGCCCGTGATGATTTTTCGTTAGTGTTCAGTGTTCACCATCATTTCATACCCAATTTTTCTTTTAAAGAATAAACTTCGAGGGAGAATGTATTTTCATTTGGGTATTTTTTTTATTTTTTTCATTTGGGTATTTGATATGATAGACTAACTGCACCAGTATTTTTAAGGAACCATACGCCCCCTTAATCTCAATCTAGTGCTTATTCCAGTTCTGTTCATTTGAATTCTTCTCTCCCAAAAAAAAAAACTACCACACCAATTGCTTCTATGTAGATTTGCCTTTATTTGTTGCGAATTTTGATACTTGAACTTTTTAATTTGGTAATAGGCCCTTGTGTACCAGGGTACATATCATCCTATCGTTGACAAAGACTTCTTGATCGAGTCACCAATATTACATTTAATATAAGAGCTGCTTATCATTATCTGAAGCATTTTAAAAGAACCAGTCAAAGAAAACAAAACACAAGATGAACAAAAAAGTAGAGCAAACAATGCATATACAAAAAGGGACCATCAACTTGTAAAACAAGAAAACACAAGGAACTCCCCACCAAACACCATCAATGAAGCGTGTCCTGGAATTTCTGCTCCACCGCTATGACATCATATCCAGAGGAGGAGCATCCCCTTCAAGATCATCATCATAAAGCACATATTTGCTGAAATGGCTGACCCTGAACTTCCATTCTCCTGTCTCAGGTTCATAAGACAGAAATTCAGCACCTTGTTCTTCGGTCTTTTTCTTGAGCATTTCTTTGTATTTCTCAATTTTTGGTCCTTCTGTGATCTGCTTTCCTGTTTTTTTGTCGTAGCATTTAATGTTCAAAAGAGTAACTTCAGCTGGTTTGTTCAGGCCTTGACCAACCGGGGGCTTCTTGTCCTCGTCCATATAGACTATCACCTCTCGATTGTTAAATTGTATAAGAGACTCCAGATCCAGACGGCGTACGTCTGTCTCTCCCAGGAACTTAATGCTTCCGAAGTTATGGCGTCCCACAACAAAATCTTTGACTCGCTTACAGAACCCTGGGTCAGCCCTTTCCTTAGCAGCCAATTCTTGAATCCTAGGCTCTGTATAATAATCAGAGTGGCGAAGTTTTGGCATCATCGCCTCAATATCAGCACCGTGCTCATACACAATTGCAGCTTCTCCAGCTCTATGGCCAGAGAGTGTAATATACGAATCCCCTTTCTGAAATGGAACATCATCGCTAACACAGCCAGGATTTTGACCAACTTTAATAGAATGCTCCTTGTTGAAACCATTTTCTCTTGCAACGTCTGCCATGTACAACACAACCAAAATAAGAAATAGAGACATTAACCATTACAAAAGAGAGCGAAACACGATGTTAACAACTTGACACACCTTGTAAGCTGAACCACGGGACACAGGTTAAGTTATCAGCAAAAGATTTGCAAAATGTGTTCCTTCATTTTTTATTTTTTAAACTTTTTTGATTGGCAGCCAGTAAAATAAATATTATACCCATTTGCTTAACAAAAAGCTTTCCAAGGCTAATAAAATTGCAAAAAAAATATGACAGTTACGGGTTCGGCACCAAGAGCAATGGATGCCCACATAGCACCCTAAAGTACAAGATATTACCATTAAGAAGATACACTGCCTTCATCCAAAGAAATGGGGAGGCAACACTAGATAACATATCTTAAGCATTGAAGAAATTAACCTTTAGTCCAAAGACATTCAGATAAGAATAATTTTTCGTTCTACAAATTAAAAGCGTACAGTGAAAAGAAAACTCACGATCCTTTTCTTCGCTGGCCGCCCCATTGGGAAAATGCTCATACTCTTCAGATGTTTTACCTATAAGGAAAAGAACATAAAGTCAGGATACTCAGGAGAACCAGTAGTCTGGTACAGATGTTCCATATTTGTCTATCTATTTCAGATCCCACACAACTAATTCAGATCCCACATACTCCCTCCGTTCCACATTTATCTTCTTGTTTTCTTGTTCAGGATGTTCCATATTTGCCTATCTATTTCCTTACTTGGTACTCCCTTCGTTTTTTATTCCACTTTAAAAAATGGCACAAGTTTTAAGGAAACAAAGAATAGGACGGGAAAAATGAAAATTTGGGGGAGAGTGTGAGAGGGTATGTGATTAAGGGAAAAGGGGAAGGGCAAAATGGTGACTTTACAAAAAAAAAGGAGGGAGTAACTTTTACTTACCATTTAGAAAATACTTTTCCTAACACCCAACCCCACAACTTTTACATTCTCTCACTACCTCTCTCCTCACATGGGTGTAAATGGCTCTTCCCAAATTATACGAGGGCAATATGGACTATATGTAGAGATAAGTTGCTATTCTTAAACTTTGTGCCAAAACCAAAGACGAAGATAAAAGTGGAACTGAAGGAGTTTTGTTTCAAGGAACTATCATAATTCAACCTAAAATTCACACAATGATGTATCCGCTTTTTTAAAGTGGAATGGAGATCATTTACGATACTACAACAAAGAATATCTAAGTAGATGAAAAAAAATGTACCCAATGGGGTAATTATAAATACTATGAGCAGCTGAATCCTCCATTTCCATCTACACAGTGACTGAAACAAAATATTAACAAAACTAGGCGATTGTGCAACTTACCATTTTCATGCACTGATAAACTACTTTCTCTCATTGAAGATTTTGGTGGCCACTGATCAACAGGCCGGATTACCAGAGCTCTAGGATTGTCCCTAGGAACAATAACTGCGTCTGCCTTTGGAGTACTGGGTGCTTCATCATCATCACTAAAAAATGGAACCTACAGATGGCAAAGTGTTTCAACAGCAGATTACATATCTGCATACATAGTATCAAAACATGCTGTACAATATAACAAATATCAACGCTTACCCTTGAACCATCATTCTTAGGATTATATTTCCTAGCTGGTAACCGTGTTCTCCTCTGTGGTAAATGCCGTGATGTTAAAAACGACGATATTCTAACAGGGGTAGGCTTGTCCACAACCTGACAATGAAAATGATAAAAGAATAAATAAAAGTGAAGCACTCCAAATAAAATAAGAGTTGAGTGATTATGGACATTTACTTACAGGCATGCTAGAAATTCCATATTGAATTGTAGGTGAAGTCCCACTGTTTCCAATTGACATATGAGGCATCGCCGGCAAAGTCCCAAAAGGATTTGTAACTGCAACTGGCTGTAAAGGAGCAGAGCTCTGACTGGCAGGCCTGTCAAGCATTTATTGCAAATAGTAAGTGTAACGCAATCAAGATCAAGCTGATGCATAATTCCTTATCCATTTCACAACAGAACTGCATGTGTGAGCGAGAAGTACGCGCACACTATACAGAATGGTCGAGAGAAAAGAGAATAAGACAAACATCGCTATGGAAATTCAAAGAATAGTTTAAATCAAGAGAAATCATTAGCAAACGAAGAAAGACAAATCAAATCAGAAAAGCAAAAACTCTTTTAACCACCGATATCCTGATGCCAAAGTATGCCACTTGACACAAGGAGTATAGGGGTTCCTTCCTGAGGGTTCAAAGTTCCTTCTCATAGTGTTACAAATATACGCTTCAGAAGATATGCTAAAAAGGAATAGAATTCAAATTTAAGAACCAGAAATTAAAAGGCCAACAAACAGGCTGGGTTCTCAGTTCAATCACACAAAAGTACAAAACCTGCATCTGAGTTCTCACAAAAAATGAACTATGCAGTATCCACACATACACGGGCAAAAAGTTTCTAAAAAAGAAATAAACTATTATACTTTCTTCTCTGAGAAATGAGAAATACAAGAGGTAACAGAAAGGAAATCAAAATAATGGCTCAAAATTTGACATCATATGTGTACATAATTTGTCATAAAAATAGCTCACACATATGCCCTTATCAGTTAGCAGCAGAGACCATCAATAAATCAGGAAAACAACTGCATGGGTGTCATTAACCATGAAAACCTAAGCATCCTTGTGTGCGTTAACTATACAAACGGAAAAAAGCAATCAACATACATGTCGACAAGATATTATCAGTAGAACAAATCATGGCACCAACATAAGGGTTGGTGATGTAAAACAGGAAATCCACCCACAAATAAGGCACACTTATATTTCATTCAAAGCAATTCCAACTGAAAACAGAACACCGAAAGGGGTTTATATAGCCTAAAAACTACTTGGAAAACAAGAAAACAATTAAATAACCTAATATAACTTTTAGACTACTTTCCTTAACCTAATAATGCTAATATTATGAGATCTACTATACTAACCAAATGCCCCTTAAATAAAATCCGAAAATAATAAAAAACTTTCAAATATGACAATCTACTAAAAATAAAAAATTCTCTTCATAAAAATTTTTTGATAAGAAAAATTGTATTAATAGAATACAGCTTTCCCATTTCCTTTTCTAGCCATCCGCATCAGTTGGACTAGAAACTATTTCAGTCCATCCTAGTTCGCAGGAAGTGCAAAAGACAGAGGCAAAAGGAACCTACAATTGCCAAAAAGAAAAGAAAAAAAAGGAACTTACGATTGACCAAAGGTCTGGCCTAAAATGCTTGATCCATTGCCAAAGCCACCTATGCCAGCTGTTCAGAAGCAGAACATCAACAAACTGATATGAATACCCACCAATTAAATCAAATACCCAAGTTTCAATGAACAAGAAGAGCAACAGATTCAAGTGAAAACTTCAGTTACCCGATGGTGTTTGACCAAAAGTAGAGAAATTGAAAGCGCCGCCAGTCTGTGGAGCAGGCTGAAAAGAAGTTGAAAAAGAAGGCTGCAAATAAAAGCACAGAACATATTAACATCCAAACTAATGCAATTTCTAGAAAGGGGTTTATAGATGCAGCGAGCACTGTACAAAAGCATAAATAATCTGAAAACCAAATGCAAATCAATTCACCTTAAAAACGATATTAGCATCAAGATATAGACAAGACACACAATAACATTAACAAATACATATGAAACAAGAGATAGAAGGGCCCATCAAGTCACCACACAGCACCTGAACATTCAACATACAGTCATGTTCTGACATGCTGAGGGCACTAGAATAACAATACCCAATTTTCAAGCACCCTTCCAAACATTCAAAATAAACCGAAAAAACATTATCCAGAAAACTTCAATAGAAATTAGGAGATACCATATCTCGGAGACACATATTTACCAAAGAACGGCATATTACACTTAAACCGCCACCTGGCTCACACGCTTTCAGTGCATAAATACAGTACTAGAATGTAGAAACAAAAGAAAAAAGAGACCTAAAGTCCATATAGTTTGGCTCAGCATTTTTCACATCGCCTCCCAAAACAATTCAAGTAACAAAAGCATTATAACACCCATTTCACCAAGTTCTTTTTAAAAAAAAACATTTAAAATAATTAGAAAAGCTAGTCAAACAGAAGGCTAATAAATGTCAAAACTCAAGCAGTCGCATGATGGCTTACAGTGGACTGAGTGAAGCTTGACTGGGTGCTTGAAGGAAAAGCTGGGTTATTGAAGGATAAACCTGACCCCATTCCAGTAGACGGTGTATTAAAAATATTTGTAGAGGGAAAACTAGTTTGCCCAAAGCCACCACCAGTCTGCCCAAATGCATTTGTCGCTGACGGAAATGTGGACTGAAAAGGTGAGGGTTGCTGAGAACTAGTGGAGGGAAATGATGCGGTGGTTCCTTGGGCTGGTGTCGAACCAAACAAAGATGTAGACCCAATTCCGTTTGAATTAGGTGTGCCAAAAGGAGCAGGGGAGCTGGGCGCAAATGGTGAGGTTGACGCCGGAAAGAGGGACGGTGTTTGTGTTTGTGTTGTTGAGAAGAGAGAGGGAGTGGGTGTAGAAAATGGCGAGGAGCTCACGGTAGACGAAGTCCCAAAATTGCCAAAAGAAGGCTGCTTGTTAAATGGGTTTGAAGTAGATGGCGAAAAGATATTTGGACTTGGATTTGAGCCAAAAGGATTTGGTTGTGCTGCAGTTACACCAAAGCTTGAGCCGGCAGAAGTTTGGCTGGCAGGATTTGGGCCACCTGTGGTGCAAATGAATGAGAGTAAAGATCAGACTTTGGAAATCAAAAAAACAATCAAAATAAGAATGAAACCGCACCATATTCAAGCATGGTCGAACCAATTAATTACAAAACAGTGGAAATGTGAAAACCAATCAGGAGAACAACTACTTAGAAACTTATGGAGTAGTTCCATTCATTGACAAAAAATACATACGGAGTAGTAAACAATTTTGTTCTTTTCTTTAACTGAAATCATCACCATAGTAGTCATAAACTAGTACCCATACATAATATTATAACATAAAACAAAAAAGCGCGGTATGGCTGTATCTGAGATATACTGAAAGTGAATAGTTCCTCATTTTATAAGGATTCTCCACCTTTCTTTTTTTAGTTGTTTCATTCATATTGCCCTTTTTCCTATTTCAGACCAAAAAATCCCTTTTGATGCATCATGTCCCAAATGGTGTCCCCCAAAATAAATATTGACAAACAATTCAGTTTCATGGCAACAAAGTTACATCAAAGTAGTGAACCATTATGGCTGATGCCAAGAACGCTATTATAACTCATATAAATATTGCAAAAATATTGCAACCAAAAAGCAGCTGACTGAATAAGGATAAAAACAAATGTCTTGCAAGATAGCAGATCAGAATTTTTACTGCATGCATGGAGAAGATCAAGACACCAACATGTCAAGCAACAAAAGATGGGTTGTAAATGTAGACATATACTATGATATCGACGCACAATCTTAGACACCAACAAAAAATTTACTCCAAAGCAAAATAAAGACCACACAAAAGTTCAATAAAGATAAATCTGAAAGTTGGCCAAACCTTTATCGCCCTGTTGATAATCCTCCCATCTAAGTTCTTCGTGACTCTTGTCTTTGTAGACTTGCATGGCGGATATTGATTCCAATTTACCCGACCCTATATTTGAAGGATCTTCGGCGCTAGCACTAAAGGGAGCAACTCTACTCCCTCCACGTTGAGCTCCCAAGGTTGGCTGCCCGAAAGTAGTTCCTCCAAAGGGCGATGGATTTGGGGTACCTGCATGTTGACATGTAGCATAAGGAAGATGCCAAAACACAAATTTAAACAGTCAATAGGCTAAGCCAGTAATGCAGTTCAATGCCATGACATAACTGATTCAGCAACAAATTCTTACCAAAGGGAGATTGGGTAGCTGGATTAGATGGATTAGACGTAAAGGGAGTGTTTCCCATAGATGAGGTATTTTGACCAAAAGCACCAGTCCCAAAACTAAACGATGAACTAGTAGATGAGGTATTTTGACCAAAATTTGATGCAGTTCCTGCGCCAAAGGTTGTATTACTGCCAGAGCCAAATGCAGGAGTAGTAGAAGTTCCGAAAGACGGGGTGTTTGCAACACCAAAGTTTGGTGCAGTGGCGCCACCAAATGCACTACCAGTTCCAAAGACAGAAGTGCTTGTTGATCCAAATCCTCCACCTGTTGATGCACCAAAAGCAGATCCTGTATTACCAAAGGTGGTATTGCTTGTAGCTCCAAACGCCGGGGTAGTGCTAGAGCCAAATGCAGGCGTAGTAGATGATCCAAATGAGGGGGCAGTAGAACTCCCGAACGCCGGCTGGCTTGATGTGCCAAAAGGCGAAGTAGAACCAAACATGTTACTGCTGAATGAAGGTTGTGATTGTTGCGTACTTCCAAATGGAGATTGTGATTGTTGTGTACTTCCAAATGGAGATTGTGATTGTGTGTTGGAACCAAAACCTCCAAAAGCAGGCTTTTGTCCAAATGCAGATGAACCTGGAGCAAATTCAAATAAGTACAAGAGACAATAATGTTTGTATGAGTCACTTTTTTTCTTAGACAAACCTATTTTAATAGAATTATTCATGCATGTGGCAATATCAAAGTGATGGATGCATAGAGAGTAAATGGTAGCATAACCTGTAAAAGTTAAAATTTCTGGATCGATTCAGTATGCCATAATACATCATCCTAAGTCCCTTTGGGCCTAATAATAGGTATTATAACTAGACAGACATTAATGCTTGCATGAGTCATTTTTTTTCTTAGAGAAAAGTACTTTAATAGAGTTATCCATGCATGTGGCAACATCAAAGTGATGGACACATAAGAGTAAAAGGTTGCATAACCTGTAAGTTAAATTACTGGATCAGATTGGGCATGACATTTGCAATACATCATCCTAGGTTCCTTTGGACCTAACAATAGGTATTATAACCAGACTAAAGTACAACTACAACATGATTGGCGTCATATTGAGTGGCACTAAAATTCCCGTATGTCACTTAAGTGGCAAAACAATTCTAACGTCAAATTGAAGTATGACGGAAATGCAAAGGGCCCCTTAAAACTCAACGACAAGATGTAAGAAGACAATTATTCACAGGAAGAGCGAGTGTACAGCGGGTATGCATAAAACAAGATGAGATCGCTGAGTATCCAAACTCAACAAGATAAATGTGAGATTCGAAACAACAGATTCACAAGGGAATGATTTGTTTATAAACATGAATGGTACCACAACCTTGAGGACGGCTCCATAGGAGTTGTCGCATAAGTGATCAATCACTTGCTGACTCCCTTGGTCATAACACCATCCAATTATAATTTGAAAAAAACAGAAGGATCTTTACACAAACCAAACATTGTTAACAGACTAGAGACAATATACGTTACAGAACAAAATTCTAAATAGATGTTTGTTTCTATTGCACAGCCTACTCTAATTAGATATCTACAACCGCATCAAGAGAAGCAAAATCAGCAAGCAAATACTTAGAATCCACTAGTAATTCATCCAGGCTGCTTCAATCTCAACCCCAAGTTCTCCCAAAGAAAAGATACACAGCGAACTTTACCATGGGCCTACTCACCAAAACACTTAATATAAAACAGAACTGTCAAAAGAAAAATATCAATTGTCAGAAGAGCTCAACTTGACAAGCCTCTTGACCCCAACCAGACAAAAATGGGAAATAAATTGTTACCGATATACCTATAAATACACTTCCAGATCAATGATAACAGAAAGACAGTAAATTATCAGAACAACTGCATAGGCAACTTTTCCTTGGGTCATGCAGTGAAAAGATCAGAATAAGCGCTAAACCACGTGCCTATGCGAGGGAAAGTGGCAAGATTTGCTGCCTTTCCTTCTAACCTTGTTAGATGGACTCGGGTGCGGGTACCCGGTTAGTGTAGATATCCGAGCGTCAGATACCGGATACGGCATGTCTTGAGAATTTAGGGTGTGGGGACACTCCTAAATTTGGATATGGGAAAGGGGATCCTTTTTATTTTTTATTTTTTATTTTAATGTTTAAATGACTTTTGTGAGGGATGTATCTGAGTATATTCGTGGGGGAAGTAAGCTGTGTACAAGAGAACCGTATACTAGTGAAAAATATATGATTATGAAAGAAAGCCACTCATTGGGTTGATCGGTTGGTAGGCCAAAACCCAAACATATACAAGCTCATATCTTCTTACTAGGCCTATATCTTATTTTGTTATGATAATGAAAGAGCAGAGAGAGCCTCCACAAGCTGCCACTAGTGAGAGATTACAGTGCCATCTGGGCTGGTAGCAGATGCAGAAGCCCCCTGAGGCCCTGACACAGCCCCCTAACACAGAAATCACCGATGTTGTTAGTTAAAATTAGAGACGTGCCCACTTTCCCATGGCCGTATCCGACAAGGATTTTGTACCCGGATCAGTGTTGTGTCAACATGGGTACCAGCCTAGTTTTAGACTTTTAGCCAAAGTTTGGGTAACCTAGCTTCTCTTGGGTAATTTTCTACACTAGTAGTGGGTTGACAGCTGATAATTATGATATATGATAAGCCAACCAAGTTCTTAATTTTCAATTTTTTGTTCACGCCAGTAAAAAAGACAGAGAAACAGCAAGTCAATAAATCCTGACTCAAAAACGAAGACCCGTGATGCTAATGAGATCACCCACAAGTTAAAATAATAATACTAGCAGTGGTTCTCAAAAAAAAAATACTAGCAGCGACACAAAGCGACACCAGTAATTCGGTCAATTGAGAAATCGTACTAAAAATAATCTGACCAATCCATTGACCATTACTATTTTTAAGACACATCTTTCTTGTATGTTCATGTACCCTGAGATCTTCTAAAAATAAACAAGCATTGAATTCAGCCATTGGGTAGGCTCACTACTCAGTAGCAGCACATCACATAAAATTGCATCACCATGTAAGCGCATAATAAAAAATAAATGAATCACAATTTCATTCAAACTTATAGCAAATACTAAAAGACCCATGCAAACAGCAACTTATAAGTATAGACAAAATCAATGAATGATTGAAAGATAGATAGATGGGAAGAGGCGCAATGCAATCTAAAACAAAAATTACCAAGCGTAAAAAAACTGGAACCATTTTGTTTAGCATACCTCCAAATGTTGACGTCGTCGAAGTTCCAAAAGCGGGAGCAGGAGAAGTACTCCCAAACCCTGGCGATGATGTAGCACCAAATGATGGAGTTGAAGTCAGCGTAGGTTGTATTTGTCCAAAGACACCAGTTGAACTGTTACCAAAAAGCGAACCTCCTCCTGTTTGAGAACCAAAAGGGTTCGTGGCACCGAAAGGCTTGGGCGCAAAAGGATTATTTGTTGCATTGTTTTGCCCAAATGGAGATGGAGAGGGAGAACCAAAGGGCGAGTTGGAGGTTTGCCCAAAAGCTGTTGCACCAAAATCCAAGGTAATATATCAACCACTCAATACAACAAAAACAAAACAGCCAAAATTTAGCCAAAAAAAAAAGGTCCTAGAGACCTGGATGGTACAGACATCAATTATCCACAAACAGAAGACATATTAAACAACACCGATGGTAATCATAAGTTGAACTCCTCAATGCGGAAATATACATAATTCATTCAAATCAACCTTCTAAATTTGGAAGCTCAATCCTGCTCCCAGTAACACATTATGCATAGGACTACTGTGTGCATAACATCCCTAAGAGCGATAAGAGTGTTCAATAACATTCCAAAACGAAAGACCAGTAAAAAAAATACAGAAATATATTAAAACGGCCTGCGCTAGTGAAAGATGGTCATAGTATTAAACATTAGACATCAAATGCTCCAAAGTCAACACAAACACTGAAATCCAAACAATAAGTCAAAATTACATACAATTTTTATCATGTAAGGACAGGCGCGAGTAAATTATCACATTAACAAATTACTTTGGCAAGTACTGAAAAACAACAGCATCAGAAACAACAATAACAACGCCACGTAGGACTGAGGGAAGGAAAGGAAAGGAAAGAAACTTACGGCTTGAACCGCCGAACATCTTGTCTGACGAAACTGAAACTACTCAGGAGAATGCAGTAGCTAAATCAATAACACCTCACTGAAAAAAAAAACGTCAGAAAACAATGTGTCAGTGTCAGCTTCAAAATTAATATAAATATAAATATATTGCAAAACATAAATCTCATCTAACAAAGTTGATCGTCACTGATTCATCTAACACACATAATACTTTCAAAGTTAACGATTCAGAGATCTTATCAACAACTAGTCAAAGTAGTAAATTAAAAAAAAAAACAGAAAGACAAAAGACCGAAAATACGGTTAATTAATGAGTTACTGCAATGAGATGAGAAATCGGATTAATTAATAAAAAGTGAGAGGAAAACAAAAGTCAATTAAAAAAAGAAACAATTAAATGATAATGAATAATGAAATAAATCTAGTAAAGGAAAAAGGCATAATAATAATGATTAAAATAAGGGAGGGTGACGGGACCTGTTAATCGATAAGTTGACGAAGAGGAGAAGGAAGGGAGGAGGAGAGAGAGAGGAGTGGATTTTGATTGGATTTATTAGGGTTATATTTGGTGGAAGGGTGGTGGGAGAGGAGGGGAGTTTTTTGGGATGTGATATGAATGAATGAATTGAGGAAAAGTTTTTGTATGTGAAACGCTGTTTGTTTGTTATTACCCGTATTGATTTGTTATGTTATAGGAAGAATGGAAGATGGGGAAATGACTACAACGTGCGCGTGAGTTTCCCGCTACTATTGGTTTCACGACTGGTAATTTAATTTTAAGTTTTACTGGACCGGTTGGGGTAAACCGGGTTTGGAATGGACTGGATTTGGGAATGAACCGGAAGGGGAAAATTTTGCGTAACGACCGGATTGGATATGTTGGAAACTTGAAACTTGGGGAATGTGGGGACTTTTTTTTCATTCTTTTCTTTTCTTTGAAACAATTTTAAAAAAGAACTCCATGTTAAAGGACCTGAATTGAAAAAGAATGAGACAACTCAATTTTGAAGACGAGAACTGGAATTACCTATTAGGCTATGACCCTCTAGCCTCCACCACTTGATCGCCCCACGAAATTACAAGGTATACTCGAATGACCCATACAAGAGATGCATAATGCTTAGGTAGAGTTGAAAGTATTGTTATCTCGATGTATAACCGAGTAATCGATACAAGTATGTTACTCAATAAGTAGTATACAGAGGTGGTTTCATTATTTCTTCACATTTTCACGATGTTTGGCATCAAAATCAAGTGAAAAAAAAAAACTCAAGTCACACACTGACTACACCATATACGTGAACAGTACGTGTATCCACGTCCAGAAATTGATGATGTTGAAGCTCCACATCCGAATTTCAAATACATAGATCGTATAGGTCAGGTGTGTGATGCACCAGTATAGAACTCGCTTTCCTAAACACTACGTTACATTATACCACCACCTCTCTCATACGGGCATCACCAATCCAGTAACTTGATCTACGGAAGTTCGAGGAGGAGATAGATGCATAAAAATGTCAGCAACCAATGCAAAGTCAAAAACACCTTCCAGCACTTTCTGTTAGAGATATTGTCCTTATTGAGGCACCCTGCTGGCCTCCCATAGCATCAGACTGAAACTCCCATTTCTGATAATTTCATTGTCCTCTTAGCAAGAGCATTTCTTTGCTGTCTGAGAAGTGATGTCACTGAAGCAACCTACACAACAATGAATAATAATAATAGTAAGGGTCCTAATTGCCACTTGCGCGTAATAGGATTAAGCAACCACCAAAAAAACAACAATAACTTCGTTCCAAATTAAGCAAAATGCCAAAAGTTGTTGGGTAAAAATTTAAGTAGGCCATGCAACGAGCAATGGATGTGAGGATCCTGAATGGATACACTTTCTTTATTAAGAAGAAAACAAGGGTCAACATTGATGGAAGATATATTTTCTTAAGTAAATGTACTTGAGAGTAGCACTTTAGAAAGGAAAAAGGGTGATTGCTTTAGCACATCATAAACGAAAAATGAGGCAATCATATCTAAAAATGCTAGAATACTCAATCTTACCTCAGCTCGAAGTTGCAATGCTCCTCTCCCTGGTATTTCTCGCAACAATTCCATTAAATCTACAAGAAAGTATAAAGCAGATATCAGTTGGCCTACTTATGAGGCAGTAAGTAAATGGCATGGGCAGATATACATGGAAAGTGAAGCCAAATGGAAACTTTAATAACAAAATGGCACACAATCAACTGCTCTACTGTAGGACAGCGAGACATGCAACATCAAACCTTCTAACATAGAATTTTGACAATTACATGAAAATACTGCTGCTATCAATCCAAGTGTGGAAACATCTATATTAAAAATTTACTATTTTAAATTGGCAAACACCACAAAAGTAACATGAATGCTGACATGAGCTAACAATCATACACTTTTAGCAAAGCAACGACCTGCCAATTAAAAACAAAACATGGAAGGATTATAACAATGAATTGAGAGGCTGCCTATATTGTTTGACAAATGGTTCACATATGCAAACAGCAATCTGGGCATGTATAGCAACAAGAACTTTTCAAGCCACCATAAATGAACATCGTAATGTAAATATTGCACCTGTTGCCTGAGCTTCAATCCGATCAACTGATCTGGTGAGATTCTGTATGTTTTTCCCTGTATTGCTACACAAACATTGCATATGAGCATAATGGCTACATTCAGCACTTCGCTAAAATAGTTTCAGCAAAAGGATTAAAAAATTTACATAAGTTCGCTTTTTCCATGTGTCATCTCCTTCTCAGCAAGAGTTGCTCTCTCAAGTAGTTTTTGGCTCTCTTTCTTCATCAAATCAACAGAAATTCCCAACATGTTCACATTTTTTTCAGCTTTAGTGAACCGTGCCTGCAATTTTACTCAAAATCATCACCAAACTCAGAGCAACTCCAAACAGAAATGAAATTCAAAAGTATCGAAACACTTTGGAAATCATCTCTTTCACAACCGTTAATCTAACTCCTTCCATTTTAAGAAGACCGGTTACCTCACCATTCCACCAAAAAGTTACAACTTGACCTTCCTCACTTTAGTTTCTGAGGAAATTTGTACCTTCTACATTGCTATACTCAATTTACTAGATGTTTGTCTTTCAATTTACAATGTTAACTGAAAAGTTTCAACTAAAAAAAAATGATGAAGATAGAAAAAATAAAACGAAAAAAAGAAGGTTATGGTGTTGGTGACTTGGTGAATTAAGTCCAAGATCAGGTCTCTTAAATCTCAAGTTAGGTCAAAGGATGAAAGATAAGTCTTTAACAATTAAGCCCGAGTACCGTGAACATATGCAATATCCACAAGAACCATAGGCACTTGCCAAGCATGCTCATGCAAAAGCTTACAAGAGCATTCAGATCCAAGATGTAAAACAAATGGCAAGTAATCTAGCTAACTATTCGGCTTCAAAACGCCATTAAACAAAATCTTGCCATGGTACCATGAAGGAAGGACCACAATAAGTTTCATCACCGGAAGCAGAAAATTAATCTATACTAGACAATCAAATACCACACTAAGTACAGAATGACAAATTAAATCAATTGGATTCAGCATATGACTGACATGCAAACTCCCAAAACATGCGTTCTACACCTTCCTATCATACAGCGTCCATGAAAACCAAGATTACATAGTTACCTCTTCACTTTGCAAACGACCCAGTGTCTGGCGAAACAAAAATCTTCTGGGCCCTGCACACAGAAAGCAGAAAACTAAAACACTGGAAGGCTTGTTAGACTAAAAACACTGAAAATGCTCCTTTTCTACCTACAACTAGCTTGAGAGCACAAAACCCAACAAATTTAAATTCCCAATTTACCCTTACCAGTTACCACATAGATGCCTCATATTCACAAACAGTTTAAATCCTAACGGGGGGGGGGGATGATCTAAGTAATGGTCCTTTCCTATCAAACTAGGTTGAAAATGCAAAGGTCGTTGGATTGCCCAAGAATTCTACTAATTGGTCCTTTCAAGTTTCAACAACAACAACATAGCCTTAGTCCCAAAACTGATTGGTCCTTTTCTTTTGGTAATGATTATAAGCTTGTACGGAGATAAAAATTCATGAAGCACATGAATTTGGAGAAATAAGTAACAAGTTTACGCGGCGCATGCTTAATTCATTAGATTAGCATTCTGGTAACTGTTATGAACTTGCTCAGGTATTTTACTCAAGGATCACGTGATTTTGTAGAAAATACGCAACAAGCCTAAGCAGCACATTCTAAATCCACAAATAACTATAATTGATCATTTAGATTGACTTTGTTGATCTATGGATGACTATCTTCTGCTATCTCTATTTAGAGATGCTTAAAAACATTTGAGTTCAAAAATGACAAAATACATGCTAATGACATATATAGTTGCCACTTCATCCCTTACAAATAAAGGAACGACCATTGCTGCAGTACATTGAGCTGGGGAATGACCACTGCCTTAGATGGAGTAGATTAGACAATTTTGACTCACTTTTGTAGAGATTAGTTGAAAAAC
>ONZK01001124.1:57475-71474 GCA_900322385.1 Pharnaceum exiguum | reverse complement strand
ATCCAAATGTAAATGGGTCATACTTCAGCAATTAGTAGTATTGGGCCTTTGTTCTTCATCTTAGAAGCATATTGGATCTTCTTATAACGCTTGCATCAATTTCTATTTTTGGCCTTTATGAACTGCATAAAATTATTTTAAGTCGTTGTGTATGGTATGTTTTGTTCGTCGCAATGATCTAAAACTAAACTTAATTAAAAAAATTTGAAGACATTTAAAATTAGAACTATAATTAACTGGATTGAAAAAAACTGAATTGTAGCACTATAAACGAATAAAACACGGTCTAAGTTCATATGTTGTGACATTTCAAAAAAAGAATTTATTGTTAAGGTTATTTTTTTAAATACAATACATTTTTTGTATAAACATTGGACATACAAGGAATTAATAATGGGTCACTAAATCACCAAAGTTTCAATAAAAAAAACCCTTTACATATTTGTTCAAAAAAAAAAGACCCTTTTACATAAATCGATTGCCTTATTTCTAACCCATTTGACATAAGTTTTTATGTTGTTAAAATTCAACCTTTTTATAGTGAAGATCGTTTTTTTCTCTTCTTATTTCAGCTGGCTATTATTCATCACTTCAGCTTTACTTAGCTCAATCGTTTTGCTTTTTTTCCTTTTCATCCCAATTAAAATTGATATCAATATCGACATTCACTACTTTTAGTCCAATTTTAGTTAGCCTGATTTAGCTCGGTTCCATTAAATTTACCAAGAACACTTCAGTCATCGTATGTATTGATCGATGTTACCCATGGAATGCTATTCTTGCTCAAATAACTCAATTTGTTTGCTTGTGGATACTACTTTGGTTTATTTCATTTATAGGATTTGTTTGATATAGCTTGGCACATTTGATGATGTTCTTAGTTCAATTGAATTGAATAAGACGATTTTTTAGTTCAGCTTGATATTATAGTACCGTTTGTCGAAGGTCATGAATTCATGATGCGGCTTGAACCAAACTCAACCACTACGCATATTTTATCGTTGATGGTGATGATGATCATCATCAACATTCTTTACAATTGTTGTTTACAAATTGACGGCATCAGTACTGTCTGACCGTTGGCGCCTCACTTTCATATACCCCCCGCAATCAGCGAAATGTACCTCTGCCGTCAACCTCCTTTCCATGCAAAAAGGACCTTGACAGCTAGCTGCTCCTCCCCCTCCTCTTTGGATGCCCTACTGCCTTCTCTCTCTGTTCAATGTTCTAGTACTCCGATGCAAATGCTTCTAGTCAGACTGCTACAGTACGCATATATGGGCCTACCCATGTGGCTATTTTTCATGCCTTGACAAAAGCTTTTTTGACAGTCTCGGACATTCTCATTTCTTAATTTTCATGGCATCAAGACCCTTCGGGGTCCATTCCATCAAAAAAAAAAATTCATGGCATCTTTTTGCTCATCACCTCATGAAGTGAATTTGGCCCTGTTTGGGTAACAGCAGATAGTAGATAGCAAAAGCAGATAATAGATTTGACTAGCAGATAGCAGATAACAGTTTTATAAAAGTGTTTGGTAAATTAGCAGATTGTTAGTAGATTGTGTGAAAATGTTAATGATACAATCTACTCTTTGAAAATACTATGGTCATTAGCATATTTAAAAGAGTAGATTGGTGGGCCAATATGCTATTGAATATACTATTTACCAAACACTATCATTAGCAGATTTGTAGGTCAAATCTACTCTTTTGCCCCAAATCTACTCTTTTTTAGCGGATTTGGCTTCTACCATCAGGGTATTTATGGGATCTTTGACTCCTTTGCTTACGAAGGGTGAATAACAGTAGGGTTGAGTAATAACGTACATTTTGCCACTACTAGATACGAGTAATACGGAGTACGAGTAAAAGGGTTGAGTAGTACGGGAGTACGAGTATAATTTATTCTGAAGCTACCATAGGGTTCTTTGCAAAATGACGAAACAACATCATCGAGCATTTATAAGACTACGCACGAATAATGAAGGCCATTATCATAACTCGAGAGGCAAAGGATTGTTAGTTTAAGGGCATGTTCTTCAACTTTTCTGAACTCATTTGAAAAGTTTTTATTTCATTGTTTTAATTTAACACTCAATTACTTATCATAACCTTATTAAATGGAGTAATATACATATGTTCACAAAGATATATATATGGTGAGACCCTTCTAACAATAGACTAATAACTACGAATGGATATCGATATCAAAAGTTGTTACTTTGATAAGTTACGAGATTAATAGAGAAAAATTGAAGTGAACTAGTCTGACTAAACTCAAATAAACTTAAGTCCTATTGAATATACCATGTTAATTACGCAATTTCAATTCCAGCTTCTTTATTTTACTGAATTGAGTTAAACTTCATTTCTTAGTTAAATTGAACTAAATTTAAACTATATTTTGTTTTACTGTTTTATCAATCAGTTGCTTAATTATCAACTCCTTTTCATATAGAGCTTTTCCAAAAATAAATAATAGCCTTTTCAATAACACACCTTTTAGTCTGTATTTATGTTAGGTGCTTAATGTTAGTGATTTGGTAGTTTTTAAGCCTTAATACACGTTTTTCAATTGAGTTATTTGTTTATTATAGTTTAAATTATTTTTTTATTATATTACAACAACAACAACAACAACAACCTAGTGTAATCCTCATTCAATGGGGGTGCTCGGAGGTCTGAATGTACGCAACCTTACCCCTGGTTAAGAAAACAGAAAGGTTGTTTTCGATATTGACCCATTGCTGCATTTAATTATTGACTTTCAACTTTCACTAAATATAAGAAGTACGTACTGGAAGGTTTACTAAGACATTTTAATATAGTCTATAATCACCTAAAGTTGAAATATGGAGATAATTTTTTTAATACATTATGCTCAATAAATTTCATTTCAATTTAATTTAGGTCAAACCTTTAGTTTCATGCAAGTAGCCACTTACCACAAATGCGTAAGTACATACTATATGTTTCTTTTCTTTTTGGGGAACTTAAATATTATATGGTCACTTTTTTCTCTGATGGATCAAGGAAGCCTCAAGAGACTAGGATGACAGTAATCATTATCTCAATGCTTTAAGAAAAAGGTGTTGTGATTAATCATGGTGGCAAGACAATTAAGCGCACCAATATCACCTAACGCAAGTCTCAGCTCCACCCACACGCAATGCAGAAATCAAACTAATTACTAGTAATTGGCCAAAAGCCTCCAACTGAAGCTTGGAAATCGAGCTCTTAACGGAGCAATGCAAGCTGTCATCATATGACACAATGTCAAGGCTTCGTCCCTTGATTGAGTTTTAGTGTAAATCATATGACTTATTGTAAATCAGATCGGTTTTAGTGTTTCACAATAGTATGACATCTAATATACCAGCTTATCTCGATCTTACGTAATTTGTTAATGTAAAAGCTTTAAATTTAAGTGTTATATTAGATGGTACACCATGGTGCGACAAAGGCCATGTTTGACAATTAGCTGGAGCTGGTAGCTGCTAGCTAGATTGGATAGCTATATTCAACTGGCTAAATTTGTTAGTTGGTTTGATCGGCTGATGTAAAACAGTTGAGGAACAACAATTTGTTCATTTGCATCTAGTTGAGGTAAAAAAACTAGCTGAATCAGCTAATCACCAAACACAATTTTTAGATTTTATCATCCGGTTTTTATGTCAAACCAGCTAAGAAACAATTAGCTGGCTTAAAAAGCTAAGTACCAAACATCAAATCCCTTATAACAAATATGAACGAACCTCTTTGGCGAACGCCAATTCAATATTCCATCTCTTACCCAGTTAATCCGGCTCTTGATAGTTCTCTTTCTCTTCACATTTTGTTTGACCAGTTAGGTTTTTACCTCGGGAGGAGGAATTCCTAATTCTTTATGTACCTTTGTAAAAAAAAAAAAAAAAAATATTCCATCTCTTTCTGGAATTTGGTACAACCGCATTAAACGGCGCGCAGCGCAAGTAGATTAACTAGATTTATAAAAAAGTTTGAGGAAAGGGATGTCCTGTCCAAATTCGACCTTTCCCATGGAAAATCAAGTTTCGAACTAGTATTAGTACATCGTATTAAAAGCTACTTATTGTTTCGAAAGTCCAAATCAATCAGCTAATATTCTAGTACAACTATACAAGTCACCATCAGGCATTATCGCACATAACTAACAAGCAATAGATGTGTATTCTGGATCAAGACCAAACCATGTAGCCAACTAGCCAAGTGACAAAAAGTTGTTAATCACCATAGATGTGCTAATAAAGGTTAAGAAGTTAGCAAATAACTGTCCTTATCTTTGGTGGCTGCTTCTATGAGCTAGCCATCCAAACTGACTTTTTATGAGTAAAAATCAATCAATCCTCCTTTAAGAAGATGTTTAAATGATTATCTGTCACACTAGTTTCATAACCTATTTGTTAATTGGGTTAATATATAGTCCGTGAATTTCTTAAAAAAAATTTGACTTTGCATATGATACACAGCATACACCCGGTTGTATGGTGTACGGGTGTTACGTACACCGTATAATATCTTTTATTTGATCAGTCTATCTCATTTTGCTAAGAAAGAAAATATAATCATATTTTCACCCCTATGCTAGAATAAAAATATAATCATACTTAGCTAAGTCAAATTACCTTCCAATGCTGAATAAATGATAATGATGATGGAAGCAAATTTTAATCTTACGATGAGTTGAGTTAGTAGGGTGTGTTTTATTCATATGTAACTATGTAAGAACTTGGAATAAAACTAAATTTGATATGAAAAATTTTAAAAATATTGAATTAAACAACTAATCTGAAAAAAAACTAATTATAGTTTAAATTATACTAAAACTGAATTGAGAAGAACTTAAAGATACCCAATTTAACTGAAATTGAATTGAAAAAACTGAATTGATACACTATAGAAAAACAAAATACCAACTTAGTCTATGTTAATTTCTCAAATATTTACTTAAAAACTGATACTCCATAATAATACTCCTAGTCTAATATTAATATGCTCCAGAGTGATAATACTACTACTGAGTAGTTTGCTAAGTTGTTACTTGTTTTTTTCTCATCATCTATTGTATTTAATTTAGTCCGTGGACGCATTTTGAAACAGTTCCTCTACAAATAATTTTCTTTGTCGACATGTTTATTTGACGTTGGACGTCAAAGCTCTTCCCAAGCAGCCCCTTAACAGCAGACACTATTACAGGGTCCCTCGTACTGACTGTGGGCCGCAGTCATATATAGTACAGCGCGTGACACTAACAGCAGCCTTTGTTTAGTTGTGTTTTGTCCCACAACACAAAAGCTACGGAAGTGACGCTGTCAATAGACTCACTAAGTTCAGTCAGATAGATACATAGACTAGATAGATAGATAGATATAGGTGAGAGAATGGAATAGACTATAGACAGTGAGAGAGGTCACTTACATGAATGAAAGGAAAATCTAAATAAACGTTCTTTTCTTAAAGTCGTTAGAGAAAACAGACATTACAGACTTTTTTTTGGCTACCCTTTTCTTTTTCCCTCCCAACCTACACTTATTATTACCTTGCTTTGTGAAAAGCAGAAACCTGTACATGAACATAACATAATAGTGTAACATAACATAAGGTATCATGATATAGCTAAACAAAACTTTTCCCTTCTCATATTGTTCTTGTTCTTTCTCTTAGCTAGCTAGCTAGCTTCCTCACTTTATATTTTATATTGATACAAATAAAATATATAATCTCCCAAGGAAAGTATTTTTCAATGTTTTTGCTGCAGGAATATTAACAAAATAACAGTTTTTTTTCAGAATATTTCTGTTATTCTGTACATGACATATCAGCCTGCATTGCATTGTTAACAGTAAGTAATCTTTTCTTGTTTTGATCTTATTCTTTTGCTTCATTTCTGTGTTTATGCATATATGACTATATGGGTGATCACTGTTTTCTCCATTTGTACTTTGATAGTTGTGAATTTGTGATGTTTCCTGTTCTCGATTTTGTGTTGAATACTTGAATTTACATCAAGTTTGTATCTTTTTCTGTTTTTATAAAGTTTGCTTGATACCCTTTTACTTTTGGGCTGTGATGACTGATGAGCATCTTGAAAACTTTGTGTTATGCTCCATATTTAGGTCATTTCTGTTTGTTCTGACTGCTTGTTTTTATGTGTATATTTGTAAGCTGTTTTTCTTTTCTTTTCTGGGGGTTTTAGATACTGATTTTGTCTAATTCTAATAATAGACTGCAGTGGTTGGAATATATTGGTTTGATTTTGTAGCAAGTTTGGTAGATTTAGTTGTAAAAAAATAAGCAAAAAAGATTAACAAGTACAAGTTCTTATCTGCAAGTAAGCATTTGTGCTTAGCTGTTTTGCTGAGATCATAGTCCCTATGGCACAAGTTTTATTTCAGAAAATATCCTTTTCAATTTATCCTTGAGTATCTGACCAGAAATGTGAAAATGGGACTATATTGTGACCTTGCAATTGGTACTATGTGACAAGTTCATGCATTTTTATATCAGTTCTGAAAGGGAAACCTTTGGACACATTTGCATTCGTCCCCCATTTTTATTTTTGACTTTGTTGCTAGTGCATCTAAAGATTCTGTCAATTTAAATGCAATTATTCCTATTTGTAATGACTAAAATATGTCAGGATCCTATGAATTTGAGGCATTTTATCCATTTATTAGCTTCAGTTTTAGTCTGTTTATAAAATTCATGAATCATGGACCAGTCATGGACTCATGGTACTACCTTTTCTTTTCTTTTTTTTTTGATTTTTGGAAAGTGCATGGTACTGCCTTTTATTCTGCAGATGTTCACTAATTAGACAAGATTGGTAATAAACTGATAATGATAACTGGTACATTATCAGTTGAAGTGCTATAGTTAATTGCTGCAGTTTTCATTCTTTCTTGCTTAATGTATGCAGTAGCTTTTGTCGCCATGACAAGGGTGAGTCCAGAGCTAGAAGAATATGAGGTGCAAGTCGACACAGTTATGTCAGTCTCAGCTGATGTTAGCTTTCCCTCTGATGGATTTCCAAAGTATAAAATAGGACCCAACAATGAGATAGTGGAAGAGCCCAAGATCGATTCTGATTCACCACCCCTTAAAGAAGTTGTTGCAGAAGAGACTGATCAGCTAGCAGAGCAACATAAGCGCCTCTCTGTAAGAGATCTTGCCAGTAAATTTGATAAGAAATTGGCTTCTGCAGCAAAGTTAGCCGATGAGGTCAGATTTTTCATGTCATAAGACTTCGACAATTGTGCAATGCAGCTCTTTAGGTAGGAGATAATGCATATTCTTCTTTTCATTCTGACATTCTTTTTTTGATTGGATTCCAGGCTAAACTCAGGGAGACTCCATCTTTAGAAGGACACGTTCTTTTGAAAAAGCTTAGAGATGCGCTTGAATCCTTGAGAGGCCGTATGGATGGCAGACGCAAGGAGGATGTAGAGAGAGCTATTTCAATGGTTTGTGTCTAATGTCCACATGAATCTTGCCTTTTCGCTTGAGCGCTTACTTATTAGTCAAAATTCAACGGTTGTTCATCATTTCTTTCCCAAAGAGTTTGGCTATTTGCTAATTGGAAACTGATTTTTCACTCGATTTCCACAGGTGGAGGCTTTGGCAGTAAAGTTGACCCAAGAGGAAGGGGAATTAATTCAGGAGAAGTTTGAAGTGAAGAAACTGGTCAACTTTTTAAAGCAGGTGATGTGCCTTTTAAACTTTTTTGATTGCAGAATAGTTATTTTGTCTTAATGACCAGAGAACTGAGTGACAGTACTTTGCTATTGTGGTATTCATAACCTGGCGATGTAGTTTGGGATGGCGATCGCTATTGAGTTGCAGAAAGATATGTTAAGTCACAAAGATGTTGAAAATGAAGATCTCTGTAGACATAATTTATTTTTATTTGAAGTGAACAGGTCCTGACAGTTTCCTTGGGTTTTTTCTTTTGTTCAGGCTTCTGAAGATGCTAAAAGATTGGTAAACCAGGAAAGATCCTTTGCCTGTGCTGAGATTGAGAGTGCACGGGCAGTAGTTCAAAGATTTGGGGAAGCTCTTGAAGAGGAAGAAAAAATAGCTCAAACATCTGGAAAGCAGGTATTTAATACTCCGTAACTATCTAGATTACTCAAGAGGCTCCCACAAATCGCAAAATTGTTCGATACATTTTTTGTGCTGTATCTAATGTCTCCAATAACTTCAGGATGTGGAGAAATTAGTGGAGGAGATTCAGGAAGCCAGAAGAATTAGGATGATGCACCAGCCTGTCAAGGTTTGTTCATAGAACTTTTTATTGATTAATTTTGATGGTCTTCTGGGTACCATGCATGTCTGCAACCAGTAATTACACCTTGAAAGAGTGACAAGAAGTGTTTTTATTACTATATATGGACTTGCTTCATAATATGTAATCACTCTTTTCACTTCACAACTATACTCATCTATCAGCACACGCCGGGGGGTTCAGTGATACTAGTTTTTCACTCTGACTTTGCTCAATCATTACTTTGTTTCTATGATTTACCAAATAATAAATGGTTTTGATCTACAGGTGATGGACATGGAACATGAGCTCCGAGCTCTTCGGCTTCAACTTCGAGAGAAGTCAATAATTTCAGCCAAGCTCAAAAAAGAGGTGAGCTCATTTAGCTCATTCTGTTATTATAGATTTCACGTCTAGTTAAGTGATAACTGGTCAATTTCGAATGTCCTTTCAAGTACTGCCTGAACAGCTGGTTCTGTTTTTCTGTTATTGGATGTTCCATCACCATTGCTGATATTCTTCCCTCTAAGCATCCTTCGCCATGTGGTCTTCCTGTTGAGCTTTGTATCTTACTGAATATTGTAATTGTTGCTCACTTCCCAGCTAGCCATGAGTAAGAGAGCTGAAGAGAGTAGATTGTGTGTCTACCAACTAGATGGATCCCCAACTTTAGGTTCTTGTCTGAGGATCCGTCCTCGCGCAAATAACGCTCCTGATCTTTCAAATTGTTCGATTCAGTGGTATCGATTATCGTGTGAGGGCGATCACAAAGAGATGGTATCAGGTAAGCAAAATAGTCTTCTGCTCAAGGATATTTTCTTCTTGGTGTTTAAATAGTATCAGAAGTTCAAATTCACTTGTCTTTAATGGTTATGTTTCTTAATAATAATGTACTCATCTTAATCTATTGGTGTATGTTGCATTTCATTGTTCACTCTTCAATCAAATTTTGCCCTTCTGAAATTTAAACAAGAAAATTTGGGGAAAATTTTGCCCTTCTTTTGTTGCAGAAGTTTGGTCAGATGACTTTCACCCTTTTTCTTCTTCTGAAATTTGAGAATTTACTGAATGAATTAATTTTGGAAGTTTCTAAAGTTCTACTCTGAACAAAGTTTATGATTGTGTAAAAACTATGGTTGCCTTGATACTGGATGTCATGATTTGAGACAACTTTTGATGCGTAGGCTTTTATGCTCTCTTTGTAAGGAGTTTTTTATATGCATGATTATTAATAAGTATGCATACTAATGTCTAGGTGCCAACAAGCCAATATATGCACCTGAACCTTTTGACGTGGGGAAACTTTTACAAGCTGATGTTGTAACTGATACTCAGACAATCTCAGTAAAAACTATTGGCACCATCGAACCTGGTTTGTTCTCTTTCGCTTTTCTTTATCTTTAATACAAAGGTTTTCACTCTGGGTTGGGCCAATTGGCTTATACATGTTTGAATTTGTAACAGCTACAGGATTGAACAGCCATGTGCAGTCACTTGTGCGGAAATCCAACTCTGAATTTCATGTATGGTGACTAATTTTTGCTTGTTTCAGTCAGGATCTGTGATTTATCTTCTTCTTAGCATATGAGTAATGCCTGTTCCTTGTGTTGCATCACTTGTCAACTGTGTTCATGTTTTCTCTATTCCTCTTCTTCCATGTTCTTTTTCTTTTGTTTGTTTCTCATTCGTTCTCATTATCATCATCTCCCGTAAAGAATTTCTCACATATTATGTTCCAAGAGTGTGATCTGTTTCTTTTGGCGGATAACCTCTTTCTGATTCATATTGGTACTACCGTACAACCATGATTTTGACAAAAAAATTCACTGTGCAGGTTGTGATATCACAGATGAATGGCCATGATTATCCTTCACGTTCAGCTCATTTTTTCAATGTTGGGAAAACAAGAATGAAGCTTGGTAGGGGATGGATGACCAAGACTAGAGAGGCTTATAATCCAGCGATGCAGGTTGGTGATAGTTTCTTTTTTTTTTAATGGCAATGTACGTGATAGTTGAATGCATAAGATGGTCAATCTTCCTGTTCTTTGCTATTAATTTCACAAAATTTGTTGCCAATGAGTTTCGTTTCAGTTCTGATTCGTGCATTCGAGTAGTTTGGCACAGTTTACTATTGTCTAACGCGACTGCTTCTTTATCATGCCATCGAAAAACCCCTATCTCATATTAGTCTTGCCACTCCATTTTATGATATGCAGCTATGTGGTGTTAGAGGAGGGGGAAATGCTGCTTCAAAATCTTTATTTTGGCAAGCAAGGAAAGGTCTTTCCTATGTTTTGACCTTCGAATCAGAGAGAGATAGAAATGCTGCCATTATAATTGCCAGAAAGCATGCTCTTGACTGTAATGTAAGTTTTGCCTTCTTTTTTTACACACTCTCTGTCGCCATCTAGCCTAATCAGTTGCTCCACGGTGACAAGAGAAACCTTCCTAAAAAAAAAGGCGCGTGTTCGCAGAAAATTCATTCTGTATTTTCTTGAACAGGTCGTACTTGCTGGACCGGATGACCGTGCATAAAATTCTATCTTAACCAGATTCTGAAGGCTTCATTAGATGCTAGTTAGATGAGTTCAACTGATTTTTTCTCCTTCCCTTTCACCTATGGTTTTTTTGGTGTGAGCATTTTTTTATGTATATTTGTGTGCATTTAGATGGTATAGAAGAATGGCTTGTTGTAACTGGTTGCGCCAAGGTGGTCGAATCCTTATTTAGGCATGGTTTTTAGTTTGCCTAATTTCTAGTTGTAACCTGCTCATTTGTAATCGAGAGCTGGTCTTCAGCTGATTCTTGTATCTTATTCTCCCAAGTCCCTCCAGTTTTGATTCTGCATTGCTTGCTGGAGGTTATATTTCCTTCCGAGACAAATGTCCATATAATGCTGGTCGTGTGTCTTCTTGGGTCCAACGACATTCAAGGGTTAGAGAGTAGGATTTTGTAGACTCATGTGATTGTTGTTAGCTAGCTATGACAGGTTCTCACTTCTCCAGAGTTGTCTTGGTCCTTGAGCAAGTTCACTGCCCACACCCCAGCAAACTGGCATTGTTCGTGTCTACCTTTACATAACCAGCTAGTGGTGAGTGGTGACTTCAGGAAAGCACCTATACACTCGTGGCTTGCTGGCCTGCTGCTCTACTTGATTCGCAAGATGGTACTCATTTATATATTGCTCTTAGCAGCTTCAATCATCTTCAAAGCTTGTCTACTTGTTTCAACTTTAACTAGAACTGTATCCTTCAGTCCAATTTCGAAAGTAAGCATTATCACTACTCCAGCTTCAGTGAGAATGCTTCATCTCATAGACAAGGGATAGATTACCCCGGGTGCTTCATCTCAGATTGCAGCAGCATGTGGACAACATATAAGAGCATGGAGCACTGTTTCTTCACCTAAGACTCTTAGCACTTGCGGGATTAAAGGACATGTGAACTCAGAACTCTGCACACTTGATTATTCTACCTCCAGGCAAACATAAGTCTCTCCGGAGGAATAGACTACGTACGTCCAGATTTTAGTCAACAAATTGGACGAAGAGGAGGTAAGATGCCTTTGTAAGTGATTTACGGTACTGAACAAATATCTACCTAGTCTTCACCAAACGAAAGCCGTCACTACAATAATGTAATTCATGTGCTTCTAAGGGTGGAGTAGGTAGTTCACGCAGATGGCTGGTTTTACATGTACGCAATGAGATTATTAAGTGTCAGCTCAGCTTCTTCTTAAATGAGAGATAGTATAAGAAACGACGATTCATTAAATCTCCATACAGTGATACAGGGTACAGGCGTACGTACAGCCATACTTTACATGAGAACCAGTTCCCACGAGCTTCCTACATGCTATCTTTTTTTTTTTTTGAGAGGAAATGATCCTACAGTACATGCTATCTTAGTACACACAGTCAGGGTCAAAAAACTTCTGCGACTATATAACTGGGATGGTGTCTCATCACATGAATTGGTTGCTTTTCTCCGTGCTCGCTAATTCAACATAGCCACATTGATATGGGTTATTGGGTTTTACAACCTCGGTGCCTTTTTCATTTACAGGTTAAGAACTTCTTGATATGGGTCCTTTAAAACTATACATGTGCCCCTAACCAAGTAGTTATCCTTACTAGCCCATAAAGCGATAAATAAAGAACTAGCAAGGTGGAGATAAATTATAATTACCGCTACCTTCGTCCGGAAATTAATTGTATACTTGTCATTTGTGATCCACTTTTATGAGTTATCACTAATTGCAAGTATTTTCAATTTCTAGTTCAGTTGAAAGTTGTACTGTTTAATTTGGTTCAATCATTTCGCTCACATTTTGTTTTCCTAAGTGCAAATAAAACAGATTTTTTTTTGCAAATGGGTGCAAATAGCATTTTTCTTTGTTTTTTTGTTTCCCACGAGGGAATTTTGCAAATTCCGCTCACATTTTATAACAAAATGTAGTTCACCTTAGTTCAGACAAATTCATTAAATTTAATTTCAATGATATTGGAACGGTCTCAAACTCTCTAGTGTTTTTTCAAAATTTATATCATTTATAAGATTAAGATGAAAGGGGATTTTTTTTCTTCCTTTTTTCAGGTAAAACAAAATCAAACCTAAATTCCAGTAAAGAAATTTAAAATGCTTTTCAAAGACTAAATATAATCTACTCATGTTCGATTTTTTTATACATTTCACTTCACCAACCCTTTCATTGTTACTCAAAAAAAAGAAAAGGAAAAGAGTAGATATTTTGGTCAGTTCTATCATAAAAAAAAAAAGGATAAAAGAGAGGAGATTTTGATCAGATGGTCACACACTTTTCAACGCAACAGCTCCAACCCAATAACAAAAATAAAGAAAATGAAAATGAAAATGAAAAAAAGAAATTACCCACAAAAAGAAAGAGTATCCACCATCCAACGGTCAAATTATATGAGTATTTCGAAAGAGGAATATGACCGTTGGGAAGCAGCGTCTCTCACCTTCTTACCACCGAGACTAACAAAGTAGGGCAAAATCCTCTTCCTTATAATCTCATTGCATCATATATTCTCTCCTCTCATTCATCATAATCTTCTCTTCTTCATTCTCCTCATCCTCAAGAGAGAGAAAGGAATACAGAGACAGAGAGAAACACAAGAAAGAAAGAAGAGTAAAAAAGAGAGAAACTTAATAAAGATTAAACCTTTTGTTTTTGTTTTAACATATACATCAATCATCAATGGCTTCAAGAACTGCACTTGTTCCTCAACAACAACAGCAGCAGCATCACCCTAGAGGTAGCACTCCATTCTCTCTCCTTCTTTCTTTCTTTCTTTGTTTCTTTATCTCTTTCTTTCTTTGTGTGTACTTTGTGTTTGTTGTTTGCTTCTGATCTAAAATTCATGAGTGTTTTCAGATACCCTTTTGGGTTTTGTGATCATATGTTTATCTGGGTATGATTTATCATGTTAGATGAAAAGAAAGTGATAATTTTTTGATACCCTTTTGAAATTTATGTTGATATGTCATCTGGGTTTATTTCATTTTGTGATAATTATGTGTTTTTAGATTATGTTTGATGGAAATCAAGTGGGCTTTTGGATACCCTTTTGAAAATTTATGTTGATTAACTATCTGGGTTCATTTTATTTTATGGTTTTTTTTTATTGCACTTGATGAAAATATGTGTTGATGTGTCATCTGGGTTTATTTATTTTGTTTAAAGTTTTGTGT
>ONZK01001124.1:25886-49066 GCA_900322385.1 Pharnaceum exiguum | reverse complement strand
TAATTGGAAAGTGACAATTTTTTGGGTTTAACCAGACTAACTAGGAGGACGAATTAATAGGAATGGAGGGGGTAATTCGCTTGGTTTTTGGTTTGTTTTGGGATATGGAACTAAAGTACCCTTGTGGGTTGGTTTGATAACTTCTATAGTTTTGATTATATTTTCTCTTATTTGATGGATTTCGCTTGCGAGATACTGTATACTGTGCATTCTAGTCCACTTGGATCTTTGTTTGGGGATTTTCTTGAAATATGAGTGGCTTGTAGCTTATGTTTGTGTAACTTGGCAGGTGTCATTGGCTTCTTTAGGTGGTAGTTCGGCCTGTGGCTTCCCGCTTAGCTCTTGGTCTTCTGAATGTCGTGAGCAATTTGGAGTTACTTGGGAAGGAGAAGTGGTTGAGAAACCTGGAAAGTATTTTGCTCTAGCTACAGCACTTCCTTCTAGTAAGGTATGACATGAGTTTTTTGATTATTTTTTTTTACTCTTTTACTTTCTTACTTGCTGATTCTAGCCAGTTTTGCAATCCTGAGGGTACTATTAGCGATTTTGGCAGGACACTGGTCAATTTAGTATTTTTGTGTAAAGAAAGTGTTAAACCTATGTGTCGCATGCGTCACCTTTGTGCTTCTGCATGAGTCATAATTTTGGTGAGTTTTGTTGAAATTAATAGTCAATGAATAACGCATGTAAGAGTTTGAATCCCTCAGTGATCTGCTAAGATAAGAGAGGTAACCTTTGTGCTTCTGCATGACCCCCAGGCTGCTGCCTGCTATCACTGTTTACACCCGGCCTGGATTTTGATGGTTTAAAAAGAAGAAGAGAAGGGTGGTTGGGTGTGAGTGTGTCATTGTTTGAGCACATAATTATTTCTGGGGGTTTTGTTGTGAACATATGATCTCTATATGGATTGTGTCACTGTCTGGTTAAAATAATTACCGAATCCCACCTAGATGAGTCTGAAACTCTTTCTAGTTCCTTTTTGTATGTTGCTTTGGGTGACCGCAAGGGTCGATTGCGCTGTACATTAATGTCCTGTAATTGTCTTTTACAGCTTCAAAAGAATGGAGTACGACTCTCCTCTACCCTGTCCTGCTCATTGGGTTTCCCTGCCAGTGGAAGATTTGTGTTTGTACACTCTGTTAATGGTGGATCATTAAGTAGTCTTTTGCCCAGCAATGGAAAGTTTTGTAGCTCCAACTTAGACCACTCATTTCTGTACCATTGCAAGGAATTATATATAAGGCTGATTTCAATCAGAAAAGGTTTGGAAATGGATGCGGGTAATCCTTTACTATTTGGAAATTCTTCAGACAAATCCTTAAGTAGGATTGAAAATGGTAATCTTTCGTCGCCGCAAACGCCACTTTCTAAACAATCAAGACCACGCTCCCCCAGCCCAAGTAAATTTAGTTCACTGTCATCTGATGGTTCAGCATCTCACATGAACGATATAAAGGGTTCTTGTCTTGATTCAGTTGACATGCATAGTATACTTGGTGATGAAACCGCGAAGAAACTCCTTCATTATACTGCATTGTCGTATTTATGTTCTCGTACTCTACTCTGTGGGAATCTTGTGACTGTTCCTGTGCTATCGAGGCTGTGCGCGTTTGAAGTGGTGGGTGCAAAAATATTGTCCGCTGATGGTACTGATCAGGTTTCTGTCCAGACTGACAAAGCTTTCATGATAGATCAGGCAACAAAAGTACATATTTGTTTGGAGTCAGACGTAGCATTAGATATTTCTGTAGACTCTGTAGAGAGAAGTTCAGCCACCGGTGAAATTAGTTCTGTAGATGTCAATGCTAAGATGGGAGATGAAGCTGCAAAGTTATGGAAGGAGTACACCCCTTTGCGAGAGATAATCTCCTCTGCAGTGAAGAATTCCTTGTCGAGGTTTGTTATACCCTCTTTGTTTTCTGTTTACATACGGCAGTAATAATCATCTTGTAAGATTTTGTCTGTTAGACTTAGGACTTCTGTGGGTTTTATTTTATCTTTGATTATGTTTTCTGTCCTTGTTACAGTCACAGTTCACAACCTTGTTGTGGATTTTTAAGGATAACCCCGGAGACTCTTTATCTCCAGTGGTTTTGATGTAATGCATTAAATACTCGCTATGTGGTACTGTGGCATGTAGTCAAGAACTCAATATAGTTCTATTCTAGATATTGGGGTATGTTGTCAAGATAGTTCCACTCTAGAATTTGGTCTAGACATACTATGGTTTGTAGTTTGCTTCTTAGCATTTAATGCTGTTGTCATCATGTGTTTTTTTTTTTTTTTGGAAAAACCCCCATCTTTTAAAATATTGTCACAAATATGGATGATACTTGTATAAAGTTGAAACTGGTGAAATGGGTCTTGTCAGAATGGGATTAGATGTTTCATTGCGCTGATCTTATTCGATTACTTGTGGGTTCATATCCAATGAAAATTCGAATGAGGGACCTCTACTTTGTCCCTCTTCAACTAGTTGACTTTGTATCTTAATTAGTATTTTAACTATTTTAGTCTGGGTTTACGAACTACAAAAGGAGTGCTGCTTCATGG
Organism: Pharnaceum exiguum; assembly: GCA_900322385.1. Taxonomy (NCBI): domain Eukaryota; kingdom Viridiplantae; phylum Streptophyta; class Magnoliopsida; order Caryophyllales; family Molluginaceae; genus Pharnaceum; species Pharnaceum exiguum. The sequence goes on along the minus strand of ONZK01001124.1, from coordinate 46,513 downwards.
CCCACCTGGAACAGGGAAGACGTCTTTGGCTCACTTATGTGCGAATGATGCTGGGGTTAATTTCTTTAAAGTCAATGGACCTGAAGTCATCAGCCAATATTATGGGGAAAGTGAGCAGGCACTCAGTGATGTTTTCAAGGAAGCCAGTGAAGCTACCCCCTCTGTGGTACGATCTCTTATCCAAAAGCTTTTAGCCAGCTTTGATTAGAAGAACTTACTGATGTAAAACGTTTTCGGTTTGTGTGCTTTCTATTTCTTCATTGACCAGAAAATTATTTGTGTAGGTTTTTATTGATGAATTAGATGCTATAGCGCCTGCCAGGAAAGAAGGTGGTGAAGACCTATCCTACAGAATGGTTGCTACACTATTAAACTTGATGGATGGGGTTGGCAGAACAGAAGGACTACTTGTTGTCGCTGCTACCAATAGGGTCGAGTGTATTGAACCTGCACTTAGACGCCCTGGAAGATTCGACAGAGAAATTGAAATAGGTATAGTGGGTTCTATAGAAGTATTATCTTCGCAAAATGTCAATTATCATGTGGCCAAGTCATAGATTGTTAGTGGCCTGATATGCAAACTGTGGGGTACTGGTATACAAACTTGGAAAACGATGTTGAAGCATGCTATTGCTAATGGAGTACTTCATGTGTAATTATATGCGAAACTTATATATGATAATTGCATATTTTAGGTGTGCCATCCACTGATCAAAGAACAGAGATACTGAAAACCCTACTTGGTAGAATGGAAAATTCTCTTCACGACGAACAAATTAAGCACCTTGCTAAAGTTACACATGGTTTTGTTGGAGCTGATCTGATTGCATTAGTAAATGAGGCGGCTATGGTTTGTCTAAGACGTTCCATTAATTCGAACAAACCTGAAGGTCTTGTTCATTCTAGCAGCAGCGTTTGTGATGGTTCTGACGTGATCGATGAAAGCTCAAGTACCTTGATGGATCATGGCGCCTCCTCTTCAGATGATGATACATGTTATGAGACACCAGCAGATGTGAAAGCAACTGTCTCAGCCAATGATTTTGTGCATCCGACTTTAGGGTACATAACTCTTGGAGAGGAGATCCAGAAACCTACTGCTGAAAGCGATGGGCTTTCTTCTGGAACAGAGGGAGGTTTAATGAAAATAACCTTTGAAGATATCGAATTGGCCCGTGTAAAAATTCGTCCGAGTGCTATGCGAGAGGTATGCAGAATTATTTTCCATTTCTTTTCGTTTGATTATTTATAATGAACTTCACAATTGTAACTATAGCTTCTTTGTCCTGTCTGAGGAAAGAATTAATTGGAAGAAAGAATAATGGATTTGATTTAATTTGCTATTTTCAAGAAATGTAATAATAGGAACCGTTTTTATGTCTTCTCACGCTCCTCAATTATGTAGTATTGAAGGGTGTTGTATGTACACCTTCTTGGTGAGGATTAAGTTTGTTGGAGTATGAATTCTTTGTTTCTCTTCGTGTGAAGTTTGAAGGTATAGGAGCTTGGTTGTTTTTACTTATTTCTGTTCCCTTGTCACTGTTCTTGACCTACTGTTTTCTGTCTGGATTAGTGCCTTCGTTAGGGCTTAGCAGAACTGTGCCTATGCCGGTTCCTCTTTCTGCCCGTCCTTATGTCTGTACGCAGTGTCCATTGTGTTGTTGCTTTGAGGTATTCGTACCCTCTGGGCTGTAATTGATCTTGAACAACATAGATTTTGGTATTTAAAATATTATCTACTAACAGAAACTTGAAGTGGCAAATCTTTTAAGATAATTTGTGAGTGACCTCTCAAATTAGTAGAGAAAAAGTTTAATAACAATTCAATATTTATTCTTATAAACCAACATAAGTCATATCTGATTACTTTTTTAAACCTTTTCCTCCCCCTGAACCTCTTCTTTGCCAGGTTATTCTTGAAGTTCCTAAAGTTGATTGGGAAGATGTTGGTGGTCAAGAGGAGGTGAAGGCACAACTAATGGAAACTGTTGAGTGGCCCCAAAAGCACCAGGATGCATTCAAGCGCATTGGAACACGACCACCGAATGGAGTGTTGATGTTTGGTCCTCCAGGGTGCAGTAAAACTCTCATGGCTCGCGCTGTAGCTTCTAAAGCAGGATTAAATTTCCTTGCTGTGAAGGGTCCAGAATTATTTAGCAAGTGGGTTGGTGAATCTGAGAAGGCTGTAAGATCTGTTTTTGCAAAAGCAAGAGCAAATGCTCCGTCAATTATATTTTTCGATGAAATAGACAGTCTAGCTGTTATCCGGGGAACGGAAGGTGACCGTGTTTCGGTTGCTGACAGAGTCATGAGTCAACTTCTTGTAGAGTTAGATGGTAAACACTATCTTTCTTCCTTTTGTTCCTTTTTCACTTCCTACCGGTGTGCTTGTGATCTCATTATTTTCCATGTATAGAGAGTTAAGAGTATATTTGGTGATCGTATCTTCAATGGCTTGTTTCCTTTCTTGTTGGGTCCAGTTTACTCAGCTTAACCTATGCAGTTGTTTAGCTTGGGTATCTTGGCGGCTTGCTTTCCCTCCTTGTTGGTCCAAATTGTTTGTTTAAATTTCATGCTCTAAAATACTATGGGGGGATGGAGCATATTAGCATATGCCCTTTTTCTGGTACATATTTGAACGAAAGTCTTTTTTTTTGTGTGGGTATAGGTTTGCATGAAAGGGTTAATGTCACTGTGATTGCTGCAACTAATCGTCCAGACAAGATTGACCCTGCCCTTTTGAGACCAGGTGCTTCGGCCTTTCTCTCTCTGAAATTCATAATAATGTTTCTAAATATTGGATTATGTCTTAACAGTAGAACCGGCAATTATGCAGGACGATTTGATAGGCTTCTTTATGTTGGGCCGCCTAATGAAAATGATCGTGTTGAGGTATTTCGTGTCCATCTGCGCAAGATGACCTGCAGTTCTGATGTTGACTTGAGAGAGCTGGCTCGCTTAACTGGAGGTTGCACTGGTGCTGATATTTCATTGATTTGCAGGGAAGCCGCCATCTTAGCTATTGAAGTATGTTGCTTTGCTTCTCTGGTAAGAATCTAGCATCTTTACAACTTTGACTGAGAATTTATGTTTCAATGTGTTAGGAGAACCTTGCTGCATCTGAGATAAACATGGAACATTTAAAGATTGCAATACAAAATGCACGACCGTCAGAGATCCAGCCTTATCAGGAATTGTCAGAAAGGTTTCAGCGTCTTGTATATGCCAAAACTCAATCAAATGATCTGGCGTGTCAACCTCCATTGAAGAGAAGAGAGGGGACACTATCCTGGTACTATTTGTTACCTTTTCCAATTTCTGTAAATTGCTTTCCTGGTAAATGCTAGCTCACAACTACAAGAGAATAAGAACTTTGTGAAGTTTCTCTGCCTTTCTAAGTTGAATATTACCTTACCCTAGTCTCTCTTTCAAAGTAGGTGTAATGGCCTTTGTAATGGTTGAATTCTTTCATAGGACATTACCAAACGGCCAATTCTAAAAATGCTTCTAAGAAATTCTGCCTAGTAAAGTGGATCATAACCTCTTCTGTAGTGATATGCTATCAGTAGTTAAGTTGCTAGGTGTTAGCAACCTGGCTGAAGAATGGTAATATACATTTTCCAACTCGGTGTAGCACTTGTGGTTGTGGGGTCTGTTGAACTGAACTGAGTTTCTCAGCTTGTCATTCGTCAACTTGAGTTCAGATAGAATGATACCATATTGATATTTGAAAAAGTATTGTGTTCGTCCTATATGGTATATCCCTTTTTAAGCGATACAAATCGTGGACAAATAATAATACGAGATGGTAGGCTGGAACTGCTTCTTTGGAATCCATGGTGGTTAGTTGCCTGGTTGTGTGCATACCAATGCTGTTCATCTCAACTCGCAAGAAATAATGTCCATGGTCCCTCTGCCTAGGTCCTGATACGTGATGTAGAGTAATATTTCTGTAAATGCACTGTTGCACCTTTTGTCATACTCAGAGGAAGTAGGTGTCAGTTTGTAAATCACTGAATGGCATTTGACAATGAGGGCTTGTCCGGCTTGATCCACTTTACTCTTAAGAAACGCATATTAGTAGTTAGCTCACCTTAGCTTCTACTAATACATTATACAATACAAAAACAACAACAACCGAATGAAAATCCCCATGCAATGGGGGTACTCGGGGTCAGGATGTACGCAACCAAAAGCGAAATTCCTGTTAAGTCGTCCAAAAGCGAAATTCCTGCCTTGAATGACTGTAGATTCCGTAGTGTTCATGCTATTTGTATGTGCTACACGCCTGCACTGCAAGCTAATTCATGTTTATGTGGTCAACCAGGAAACCAGTCACTTGGATTCAGCGGTTGGCTTGTTGGTTTCAGGAGCGGCCTCGTTAGGGAAGGCTCCTTCAGACAGGTGATTGGATTGCTTATGAGGTTATCAACTTTCATATTTGCCCCATGGATTGATTATTAATACATGAAGCTTCTTAACTAGTCTTGCTCTTTTCATGACTACGTACATGCATGTAGATTCCCACATGTACTCAATTATTGTTGGAGTGAGATAGAAAGGGCTATAGGCTATGGACATTATTAGATCAGAATCTTTTGTTATTGATAGTGATATGAAATTTTGTGGAAGAATGTGTTGATGATCTACAAGTTGGATTATAAGTGTGCAAAGCTTCCCCATAAAACTGTATACTTGCAATGATCTTGATTTCCCCTTATTTTTTAGAAGTGTGGGGTAATCTTTGGCCCATGATTTTCATTGCCATATGAGAAATGCCATATATGACGTGTGGTTTTTTGTTTAGCAACCAACAGATGATCGACAACACAGAATAGGGAATCAGTTAGCAAAGTTTGCATTTGGTGGGGCTAATTGAATTTTGTCTATTTGGAATTTTGGATACTTACCCTGCTCCTCAGTTTTTAGTAAGACTTACTTTAATTGATTGGTCGTTGTATGTCCAAAATGTTTGCATTCTTTTGCTTGGGCGAGATTGTCATTGTCCACAGCTGGGGATGGTGAACTTGTGGGCTCCTGTGCCCCAATATTCTCATCTTAGAATTGATCTTTTTTGGTCATGGGGTCTGTAAGGGGTCACTAATGAACATATGAGGGCTCATTAATCAACCTTTTTTCTGTTACAAATACTCATAGGTTCACACAAATTTTTCTGTTTTCATAGGGGCTTATAGTTGTGTTCATATTCAATAGTGACACGTTTTGTACTTTTATTTAAGTTCATTAGTTATCTCTTGTCTTATTAGTATCTGTTTATAAAGTGGGTACACCATATGAAAGTATCTCATACAATTTTTAGTATATAGTTACAACAACAACAGCTCAGTCGAATTCCATGTCAGATGAAGTATCTGAGAAAGTCTGATGTACGCAGCCTTATGCCGAAAGGTCAGGATTGTTTTTCAAAATGACCTACTTAGTACCTTTATAAGAACCTCTTTGTACCTGCAATGAAAACTCGTTAAACAAGTATTCTCATAAACACATTTGTACCTTGAAGGCTCATGGGAAATGATAATAATAGAACTTACAGAACGTTATTTGCGAAATACTTTTGTAGTATTATTGTTGATTTTTCACGTCATATTTAATGAAGGTCCCCTCCCCTCGTGAACCACCTTCATGAAACTGTCTTGGATTTTGTTTTCGCTTGATTGGAATTGCGCACCTTATTGTCTCATTGATTGTCCTTTAAAAAAAAACCTACATTATGGGACTGATGTACGACTACAATGTTGATTTTGTAAGCCAGTAGCTATTTGAGCAAGGTTCCAAATGCCCAATCACTTTCCCCAGGATAAGCCGATAAGGATGTTCTTCGGGCTTCCACTTGCTCGTGCCTAAGCACTATGCTTTGATTGAGTGATTGACTACCCTATCTTTCTCCAAATGATTTGCTATAAATAAACCCATTCTTACAAGAGAGAAAAAAAGGCTAATCTTTTCCTTTCCATAAAAATTTGTGGAAACCCGTTTCACATATAACATACGGTCATTATTGATCAACATAAGGTTATTAATAACTATTTAGGAGTCATTAATCAACCTTTTCTATCAAATATGAAACGGGTTCACACCAGGTTTTGTGTTTCCTTTCCGGTAGAAAGGATTTTTTGACTGAATTATCGTGAATTGAATAAAACATTGAACTGATATTTACGACAAAAAAAAAGAAGACATTTGGTTAGAATAAAATTGGATTCTACTTAATTAAAGAAAATTTTGCAGCCGAAGTATGAGGATACAATAGAACCTCCTTAATTCGGTAAACGTTGAACTGAATATTATATGTTGCTTTTCTTTTAATATGTACTTCTCTTACCAATGTGGGGTTCGTTGAAGTGGTAAGCAGCTCCATACCGCTTAAGCGAGGTCTTGAGTTCGAGCCTCAGCGTATGCAGAGAGCTAGAGACCTTCATTAGGAGACTCACCCACCACAGTCAGGTGTGCGACTCGGATCGAGTTTTGACGTAGTCGAAGCAAAGCTTATGAACCAAAACAGGCAACCAAAAAAAAAAATGTACTTCTCTTGTTTTGCAATATCAAATTGTCAAATTACAAGTACACTTAATTTAGCTACAACATCCTATTAATACCAATTGTGAAAGAATAGTTTTTTTTTTTTTTTTTTGGTTTGTGTGAAAGAATAGTTTTAAAAGAACGAGGACCCGGAGCTCATGGAGATCAGAATAATTCTTTATGATTGTTGAGAAGTTTGCAGTCATATTGTTGCACGATGCAAAGGACAATCTTGAAAGTACGAAAATATGAAGTTATGCAGCTGTTATCGACAGAAGAAGATAAAGCCTTACCACATTTGGTGGTACAGTGATAGACTTTTAGAGTCTCGTAAACTTTGGCCATCATACATTTCTTGATTAGCATCAATAATCCTTGAATGATGATGTCATATCACCCCAATTGCCAAATGGACCCTATGGTAAAAGACAAAGAAATGTGGGCATTCATGATTACAAATTCCTTATTTGTTTATTTTTCTGTTCTGCAAATGAACTATTTTTTCTAATTTGGGGGAAACATCAAGTGGTTGTGGATTTGGCATGGTAGTGCAAACAGAGCTACCACGTATCGAAAATATACAATTTGAAGACAAGGATAAGCAGAATGAAATAATCTTTCGGACATTAATCTGTTTAGCACTTCGTACTATGACAGAGATTTTACTTTTATTGAAAATAAATAATCAATTTTATTTCTTGGATTGGACTCACTCACCTGACCTGAAAGGCTAACCACTCACATAGGTTAAGAGTATCACCTCCTAAATGTATCGCATTTAGACTAATAAATAACACTATTACAAGAAATTGTATCAAAACGCATGAGGTCCATATAGACAATCCAATTGCCAACAAAATATGATGTGCCACTACAACAACCTATCCTTTATGAGTTTACAAGGGTCCCTTAAGAACCGTACAATTAAAGCTAATGTAATGCTCATTTGATTGATTGAACTGAAATTGGATTGTCGCCTTGTTAGGAAGAAACTACAGTATTTGACATCTATATGATTCTAATAGGTAGTAACTTTAATTTAGTAGTTTTAAAGTGTAATGCTTACCAAAACTTTAAGTTGACGTACTATGAACAACTGTTTCAAGAGTTCGAGTCATTTAGCTGAGCTTCAACTTCCATGCATTATAGAAATTTCAAGTATATTAGTTTTTGAGAATTAATTTAGGCGAAATTGTTGGGAATAATCCCTACTTCAAAATGGCTGGGAATAATCCATACTTCAACCCTTGTAGTCTGGAACGATCCAATGACATTTTAAAATATGTTAAAATGGAAAATTAAAAATTTGGCTATGCATAAATCCATTAGAATTAATATATTTTATAGTCAAAATTAAAATTGATGGCTTCACGCAAGGTTTATTTAAGCAAAACAATTATTGTAAACTTAATTAGATCGTTTGGGGCTATGAGAGTCCAAATATGGATTATTCCCAGCAGTTTTCAAAGTCGGAATTATTTTGGGATAATCAGCCAAAATAACCATCAATTTCGCCATTAATTTATGATATATTGAAAATTTACTTTGGATTGTCGCTTGACGTAGAGTTTAAATTCAAATTTCAATGAATTACAAAATAGTTCATAAAAACAAGGTTGAAACATGAAATTGTAAGATTTGTGTTAAATTTTTAATGATCAGAGCCTATTTTCTTCAAGAATCATTCGGTTTTTTCATTGAGATTAAACTACTTTGTTTTTTTTCATATTTTTTCTCTTTAAATCAAATAAATTTACTTCAATTTAGTGCTAGTTTTTTTTTTTTGGTTTCAAAAAAAAAATGGTACGGTAATATCACTACCTTTTTTTATGGTAGTAATACCACTATCTTTTATTAAACCAATGATTTGAAATTTAAACCGAATTCGCCGGTCGATTCAACTAGAAATTTACGGTTCAACAATACTCTAAGCCACCTTGGTCGACCTAGTAAAAAAAACATTAAACCGGCCAATTTTCAATTGGTTTTAACCAATCTTTATACGTGTTCGATCATATTATAAATTTTTATAGTTAAATTAATTTTGATAAAATCTAGTTGTTATTGATTTTTATAGTGGTTGAACCATCAAATTGAATAGAAGACCGATCTTATGGCGATCTAGTTTGAAAGACATTGCTTAAAATAGCATGCTATCAAACTTTGATGATGGCATGGTAATGCTACATTTTTAATCAAATCCTATTCTTCCAATCTATTGAACACTCTCCCACGTCGTGTATTAAGAATCTAATGAGATGAGAAGGAGGGGTAATAGAATTATTTTATGATAAGTATGATAAATATGATATTGCAACAGGGACCCATAATTACCAACTTATAGCCGCAATAGCGGTGTTTGTCTTACAAAAGAAAGATTCTTAAAGATGTAAGACTCTCTAACAACCTATGTGATATCAGTCATGCGATACGATATTTTATGGGTTCAAGTGGATTGTTACAAAGCAATTTTGTTGGCTCTTGTGTCCAATCAATCTCCCTCAAATTGAAAGTGAAAGTGATAGCTGCCTCCCCAAATCTGATTATTATGGGAATATTAGTTTAACTACGCGGCTTTTGTTTTCCGAAATACAGCTTCTGAGATCAAGATTGAGCCTTTTTCTTGAACTTGAATATAATAAGTTAATAACCATGACTAGTTTGACACTTTGACCTTACGAGAGTTTAGGCTTGGTTGGACTTTGATTATGGAACGTTTGAAAGATGCATCAAATATGAATGACAAATAATTAAGAAAGAAATTTTGTGTGAGCCACTTTTATATATGACGAGATCATTAATTATCAAAGAGTTGATATTTCAATTAGTATCCCCTTTTTTTCATTAGTGACCCTACGAAACGGTTTGCGAAAATAAAACCGGCTATGAACAAGTTTTTGTAGTGATGGATAAACAAGTTCATTGGTAGAGAAAGATTTTGTACTAAGTGAACAGAACTCCCACCGTCTCCGATTTTTTTTACACTTTCTATTTTGAACTGTCCTAAAAAGTGTTTTAAATTTATATTTTAGAAATTTATGTGGCCTATTATCGTTCTCACATTTTTAAGAAATCACAACCTTACAACTTCACTACCTACAACTTTGTAAAAATAATTATCGTTAACATCATTATGGGACAACGAGAGTACACGTAATAGAAATTTGCCTTTATATGGGCTTGTTTTTCAACTCCAAAAAATTTATTTTAAATTAAGTCTACTTCAGCTGTTAGAAGTTATGTTCAATTTGTTAGTTTCTTTTGATCGTAAGAAGTTGTGACGTCGATACACATTTGTATTCTTTATATATCAGTAGAAATGTCTTATTATACAGCTTCATAAGAGCTCATTATTAATTAGTTCGGTTCGTCTTTTCAAAAGCTGGAAAAAAACATGCCACAGCAAGCTAATTCAATTCCTTGTTCTTTTCTATGAATTTAAATTTCTAAATGATTTCAGCTGAATGAAAATAATAGTGGGAGAAATTAAAGATAGGTAGAGAGGGATGACTAGTTACCCATCAAAAGGTTAGACAAGAAATCAATAAAGCCAGTCCAAACTAAAATCAAAAGATGAAAGATTCTAGAAAAACAAAAAAGTTTCACCAAGTCCCTCTTATAGGTCACAATTGTATGATGCAGACAATTGTATGATGCAGTCACTATTTCAATCAAATAAGAACACAGTAAGGAAAGTTGTGCAGTAAGTCATTCATCACAACAAGTGAATGCACATCATGAGTAACACCAAATAAATTATCTTTGTTCCCATTAGTTTGTCATGCTCCTGTGCTTTTAGAAAGTCACAAGTTTGGCACAAAAGTCTTTCCCATATTCAGCAACTTGGGAATATTTGGAACAAAACGACCAATCCCTAAGCCAATCTAATATTTCTTAAAGGTGCTTTCCACTATTTTTCGTGCTCCTTTTCCATTTACTCATGGTATTCCATGTCCTTTTCCTTTTCCATGATTTGTAGAATTTCTTTAAATTGTGAACTCTGTGCGTGGATTTAAGGTTTCTACACATGTCACTGCATTAACAAATTAAGCACTGTTTAAACACAAACCATGCTTATAAAGTTTGGAATCAAGATTAGCTTTTACAATGCACTTGAAGGTTGTAAAATGACAAAAGTAATCCTAATTCATTAATCTATTATCACATTCACATCTTGAGCACACATAATGATTCCTCCTCAAGCAAAGTGAGTGGTAAAACTTAACAAAAATTAAGAATAACAACTCAAAATCAAAGAGCAACCCCACTTGAGAATTACTATAACAATATCTCTTACATTAAAATGGGAACAACTCCCTAGTTGATTCCCTCATCACCTAAACTCAAAAAAGTGAAAAACAAATTCTCACAAAGTGACCTAACTTTGTATTTCCTTTGATTTTCTCCATGCTTTCCCTCACACTCACTCATAAATCATAATCTCCATCCATATGCCTTTCCTAATCCCAATTGCCTTTCCTCCTTTCTTTAGTACAACAACACTACAAAAGCCTCTTTGTCCTAAAATCTTCCTATAAATAATGATGATGCATTGTACCAATCTTTCCCACGACAAAGTACCACCCACGCGCCACCACTTATTGAGGGACCTATAATTCACCCATTATTGTAGTAAAATCTCTTATTTTTGGATAAAAGCTGAGGTCATTCATTCATGTGACAGCATAAAGCAGATAATTTCCTGATCTGGGTCTTATCCCAGTTTTGCCATTTTGTTGTACTGAAGGGAGGAGGAGCGTGATGTCCACGCGCCCAATTGCACATGTAAGCATATGGATAACAAAATCATAAAAACAGATGAAACCAAAGTACCAAAAACCAAAACCAAAACCAAAACAAAAAAAAAGGAAAAATAAAAATGACACAGAAAATCAATCTTTTGGGCAACACTCACTCAGACACTCACTATCTAAAGACCCCCCAAATCCCGGAATTTAAAATACCCATTAAATATCATTCACCTGTCCAAAAAAAACTAAAATTTTATTAAAATCAAACTAAAAGAATCAATTTTTTTTTTTAATTTCCTTTAACAGTAGCCCATAATAAAAAGCTGAAAAGAAAGCACACAAACAAGATCCACCTCGAACACCCCTCCACCACCACCTCTACTCCATTCTCTCTCCTTCCTCTTCTCTTCTCTTAAAACACACCCACAAAATTCAAAGACCTCAGAACAAACATTTTTCATGTGAAATTCTCAAAACTACCAAATACCCAATTGTGTTCTCGACCCAATTGTGGTACTCACAGACTAAAAATACCATTTTTTTTCACAAAATAAGAAAAAAACTCATTTTGAGCCAAAGAACAAAAAAGTTTGAATTTTTCTCACAAAGATCAGATTTTGAGCCATACCCATTTGATAAAAGTGCCTTAATTTATCTGGGTCGGATTGAATTTTGGGAAATAATCTCTAACAAGAAAGTTACAGAGATTTTTTCATTTTTTTTCTTTTGTTTTTTAAAAGAGAAAAAATGAGAGAAGAGGAAACAAATTGGTTTTCAAAGTGGGAAGAAGAGTTACCTTCACCAGATGAGCTTATGCCAATATCACAGACCTTAATCACACCTGATCTTGCCTTGGCTTTCGACATCCGAAACCACAACAACAACAACACCTCTACTCCACTCTCTCTCATCCACCATCAAAATGGTGGTTCTTCTTTGCCAATACAACAGCATCAGCAACAGAATAGTTGTCCCTCTGGGGCCTTAGGGGGCCCACACAACAACAACTCGTCCGAGTTGCTTGACTCGTCTTCGGCTGAGTTGGGAGGTGGTGGTGGAGGTGGTGGTGGTGGGGGAGATGAGCCAGCGAGGACGCTAAAGCGGCCTCGGCTAGTGTGGACCCCACAGTTACATAAGAGGTTTGTAGATGCTGTAGCCCATTTGGGGATAAAGAATGCGGTTCCCAAGACTATAATGCAGCTAATGAGTGTGGATGGGTTGACTAGGGAGAATGTTGCTAGTCACTTGCAAAAGTATAGGTTATATCTTAAGAGAATGCAAGGGCTGAATAATGGTGGTGGTAATAACAATGGGCCTAATGGTGGGCTTAATGGTGGTAATGGGCCTGTGGGCGGTGGGTCTGGTGACTCGGCTACTGATCACCTTTTCGCTAGCTCCCCCGTCCCTGCGCACTTTCTGCACCCCGGTGTGGGTGTGGGCGGGGGAGGTGGCGGTGTTGTTGGAGGTGGTGGTGGTGGTGGAGGAGGTGATAGGAAAGAGTATGTACCCTACGTGCCGGTGGCGGCCTTGCACCACCATCAGCAGATGGTCGGTGTTGCGGCCGCACACCAAATGCAGGCTGCTCAGTATTCACCTCATCATCATCATAGGCAGATGGGTCACTTTGGGTCACCCCAAGGTGTTGGTGTTGGGGTTGGGCCAGTTGGTGTTGGGATGGGTCAGTTTGATCATCAGCATCCTTTCTTGGCAAGGCAAGGTCAAGGGGGTTATAATCATCATAGTCATAGTAACAATAGGGGGAGTCATAATAATATTAATAATAATGGGATTATGTTGCAGAATTCTGGGTATGTAGAGGATGTTGAGTCAGGTACAGCTATCAATGGGAGAAAGGTCCTCACTCTATTTCCAACTGGGGATGACTAATGATTATTGACAAAGAAGGTTTCTTTATTACAATTGTTGCTCTAATTTGGTAGATGTGAGGAATGTCATTTCCTCTGTCTATCCATTAATGTTGTTTTGTTGTTCTAATTATTGGGAATTAGTAGTTCTATGGTGGTAGTGATTTTAGTCCCCTTGTAATCTTGTCTAGAATGAGAAAGTAGTAGGGGTTAATGTTAACCATCCATCATGGGGCAGTGTCAATTCTAGGCTCTTTTGGACATAAGCTTCAATTCTGTTAATTAATGGTGGTGTAATTAGAGGTTTTTCATCTATAGAGGTGTTTTTGTTCTTGCTCTTTTAGCTTAAAATTGGCTTCTAGTGACTGAGTTATTGATCATGATGTCACTTTGGAGGGGGCAGCCGATATAATATTATGCTTTTGAAGGTGTACGTGATGATGATTTCTTAGTTTCGAGAGGTCTCCATGATGAAGGTTGATGAGGAGCATTATATGGGTTATTCACTTATTCCAGATTGTTTGGAAGAACTTGAATGTTCATTGCTTTGGTTGATGATCATGGTAACTAATGTGGTTGGATGAGATGATTACGTTCGACGTTTCGGAGTTCTGAGGCCTTGTACTCAAGAAGGAAGATCATGTCTCGGATTCGTCAATGTGGTGGCTATGGTTGTTGGATGAGAGCTGCAAATTCAGTTCCATATCTGTGCAGTAGTGAAAGCAGAGAGTCGTCGGCTTCCCATGATGAGCAACATCAACCAACCGAGTGTAAATCCCCATTCAATGGGGTGCTCGGGGTCTTTCCATGATGAGCAAATCTTATTATTCTGGATGGTTCATCATCATAAAACCTTCATTGGGTCTCCTAATTAATGTAACTGCTGAGTTGTTTCTTTTGCCATTGTTGTATTCTGTCGTGTAGATGTGGTTCTTGTTGTAAATTGTGTCAATCATTCTTATAATATTAAAAGACTTTCTCTGAAATCATTTGCTTCCATCTTGATTCTTCATGGACATCCCACCCTGTACTTCGTAGTTCCATAGTGGCATTGCCTTACTATGTCGGTCCGTACTATAGTTCACAACATACTAACTACATTAATATACCAACAATGTGAATCTGAGAAACATTATAATATAAGGTTCCTCCATCATTGGGTGTGTGCAGTGTGATTATCACTAAGCATATCTGTATCTGTATTTAGATCCATCGCATTCAGCCAGATCTCTTGTCCATCCATTATATAATCCAAATTCGAAAGTCGATCCTGCAAATCTCATTATTAAACAGCTGTAGTTAGATTACTTAATCATGTTTCAATCTGGCAAACATGTGTTATGATACTATTTCTTAAGAATTCTCTGCAAGCAGATCCCCTGCCCTGCAGCAGAACCAAAGATCGTAGCAATTTCCTGCAGAATGTCAACAATCTGTGTTGTGTTCTGTACTTGCACTTGCAGCCAGGTTACTAACTCTGAAACTTGTGTTGTACTTATATTGAGCCTTTTTTCTTTGTCCACCTGAGTGTTATGTTCAAAAAGTGGCTAACTTTTGATAGATAGATTGCTGAATTACCAAACTTTTTCTGCCATTATGAACATGTCCTAAAAATGAGAGATGGCGTAAGTTGTTACAGGTCAACTCTGAAAAGGATCTTTCAAATGTAACGAAGATTATAGATCTTACATGACTAGGAATCAATCACACACATGCCTTGCATGCCGGCAGAGAAGCAAATTCTGGGATTCTTCTTTGTTTCCCCTAGCTGCCAGTCAACAGAAATATGTATCTTGAGTCCCTCTATGGCTCATGATGATATTTTCAAGAGGCCTCTAACATTGTATGCCCTACAATTGTTATGGTCGATGTATCCCGACTTCCCGAGCATTTCCATTGAATAAGGATTACATTCTATTTTACCGAATTGAGATATACTCTGAATCGAACTGAGTTGAAACTAGTTATAAAACCTTCGAAACACTCTCCGAATTGAGCTGACATCGATGAAAATAAATCCGATAACACAAAAATTGTATAAACCCTTTTATATATGAGACATAGTTATTAATAATAGAAAAGGTTAAGTAATAACCCCTTAATGGTTATCATTGACCCTCAAATGATTTGTTTTATAATATTTTACAAAAAACATCTATAATTTGTAAACGCTCAGTGTTACACCAAGAGTACCTAAGAATTAAAGCGATGTCATTACTATGGTCCACCTGCCACTAGTCTTGTACTATTGTTTTGTCTGTGGTACCAACCACCAAGTAGTAATACTAAAGAGATGAGTTTGAGGATTGAGAAGATCATGGTTTTTCTAATTGGTGTCAAGAAGAAAGGTAGCAAATAGGATCACAAGGGACATACTAGTATACTCCATGGTAGGCCTCTATGGTAGGGTTGCCAATTTTTTTCACATGGAGGATTGAGAGGGGGACAAAGGCATCAAAGACACTAAAGAGGTCATAAGATATCTAACTTCTGTACGAGTAATTATTTACGAAGGTTAATTGTTGATTTGTTGTGTGGGCCCTTCGCTTCGCTACAGTAGTACTACTACCACAACAATATCCTAAATAGCCAAATGTGTCCTGTTTTCATACCCTTCAATTTGGGTACCAAACAGGGCACAAGGAATTTGCAGTCGTATGTGGGGCGGCATGATCCTCAACCTTTATTATTTTTAATTTATTTCTTTTAAAATAAGTTCTAAAATCGCCACCAATGAGGCCAAACAAAATACAAATGACTTTTGGTTGACCTGATTTTGCATCTGATCTGAATTGCCCAATTGTGTAGGAAGTTTCTTGCTATAGTTTTTTTTTTTTTCCTGATATGACTTTTAGTTTCTTGCTTGAGTAGTGAACTTGGGGATGCATTGTTCTCCTACTCTCAATCATTTTCTTTATTTTATTTAGGAGCATCTCACATTTTTCTTTTGTTTTATCGATTATTAAAGCATTAAAAGGGTTACTATCTATCCCTTCTTGGGATGCATTATTCTCTACCTGTTTGTCATGTTCGTCGAAACTTTGAAGGCATTAAAATAATTTATACAATTTTATGCGAAAAAGAATAACCTTAGAAAAGGAAGGTTTGTGAACATTTTTTCTTTCAAATATAATACTCCCTCGTTTCTTTTTATTGTTACATTTTGAGTTGGGGCATAAAATTTACAGCCAGTCTTCCGTGCACCCGGTGTATAGGTACACCGGGTGCCACGTCATATTTTTAAAAAAAATTAACATGGATTACTAGTAGGAATTTTTATATGACTAATGACTAGTAGGTATTTTATATGACTAATGACTAGTAGGTATATGACTAGTGAAATCTTTTATATGACTAATGTATTCGAACTATCGACTGACTTTTAGCCACTTATTTTTTTTCCTTTTTACTTTTGATAAAAAAAGAGTGCCACCTATACAGGTGTACCCATGCACCTGGTGTAGCTTAGACAAATTTAAGGATAGGGGTAGAAAGTGGGGGGAAGTGGAACAACGAAAAAATTCCTAAATAAAATAATGGAACATTAAAAAAACGGAGGGAGTATATGGCTAACTCGTTTCATAAATAATTTTCTAAATTAAATAAAATATATTTATTGTAAAAAATGAAATGATGAAGTTGGGGACCTGTGATCTAACATAAATCGAAAATAATTTGTACATGTAGCATATTCTAATGCTAATCGCAAATTAATTAGGGTATTGGATTAATCTCATTTCTTTTATCAATGATTTTCTGCTACCAAAGATCTAGCGGAGTGCTAAATTATCTCCCAATACGGAGGCCTAAAACTAGCTTGGATCACTTTGTCCTCAAGTTTCTCTTTCTCAAATTCCTAAACTAGGGTATATGGGAAGGACAATCGTGGTTAGATTTGTCGGCCTAAGGATTTTCAAACTAATTAAGTGGGTTTATATAAAGTGCCTGAATTTGCTAGGCAAATCACTTCCATTAGGACCACAACACTTGATTGACATAAGCAACTTCATTGAGCTCAATTACACTGAGCAAGAAAAGTTCAAGACCAAAGCAATATGCATATGTCGTTAAGCTTCAAAACGAAGACGTCAATCCTTAACACTTTCTGGTACTCTATATTAAGAATGAGAAAGGCAATCAGATCACTATATCAAGTAGGCGAAGCTTGAGATTTTGGTAAGGCGTCAATGTGTTAGTAGACTTTACAAAATATATTAGCTATAGACTCAGTGTCACATCAAATTAGAAAAAGAATTATGTACTCTTTCATACGTTTATGATCATGCCTTAAGACCTCTATTTTCATGCTTTACTCGAACTTGCATACGTTATTTCCAAAATCCAACTCATCCAGAATCCCATAGACCATCATATGGGGTGTAAGACTTCCATCCATTCACACTGTCTCATGAAAATCCCACCCACCATAGTATCAACACGTTTTTGGTACACTAATAAGTGTAAACTTATACGGGATGAAATTGTGATTAATAATAAGTATTGACTAATATATTTATAAGGTAACTAATGAGATATATATTAAAAGTATTTGGTGTAAACTTATATTGAACACTGGGTGTATCTAAGAATTTGAGCGGTAAACTTCTTTCAATCTGAACACAAAAAAAATAAAAAAATCTCTATGCCCATAACAGAATAACTTTCTGTTATCTGTCATCCTATTAGTTGTTCATAGACACTTAGACAACGCCCGTCCCACAATTTTATTATGCCCCTATCTTCTTAATCATTCACTAATCTAATCTAACTGGTTAGGATTCAGTGGATCGAATCTCACCAACTTGGCAGAGGAGAAAAAAAATGAATAATATTGTCGTTCCTTGCTTTGCGATAACCCAAACAACTATTTCTCTCATTGTTATTATGTTATTTGTTTGTTATGATCCGATATGGATATCTACGGTTAAATAAGTGAGCTTATGTTAGGCCAAAAAAAAGAATTGAGTGAGCTTATTTTTCTTCTTTTAAGAGCCTTTCTCTTGTTCTTTATGTTTAGCCTTATTACGTTTATTTTTTTTTCTTTTAATTTGTTAGCGGTTAAGTTTTTTTTTTGGTGTATAGGGAGGCACTAAGGCCGGTAAGAATCGAGCCCACAACCTAAAGGGTTGAAGGTGTACTCTCTACCACTTGAGCAACTCTCTCTTCTTTGTTAGCGGTTAAGTTTAACACAAAAAATTATATAAACCCGTTACATATATGAAACTGGGTACCAAACTACCAATGACACATGGATAGTTATTAATGACCCATCAGATTAACAATAATAACCCCTCGGATAAACAATATACTCAGTTTCATATATAAACCGGTTCCTACAAATTTTTCTTTAAGTTTAATTACGAGATTTGCTGCAATTCTAGTATTACTCCGGAAATTATTTAGTTTATAGAAATCTATCCAATAACGCTGGAAAACTAGCATGGCACGTACTGAAACTAGGCAGAAACGGTACAAACTGTTATTGAAGGTACGGAGGGCTCAGTTCTCAATAAAATTCCGTTAAGAAGAGCAGCCTAAACTGTGTTCAGACAGCTCACAGGTTCAGATGCACGAAGCATCCACTATCCATACAAAAATCATAAACAATTGAACATGATGGGGCAACTACTAATGTAAGCTTAGCCGTAATAAGATTATTAAAAAGGACACAACCTGGCAAATCATGCCAAAATAAATAATAATTAGCCCATAATGTACAAGCCAAATGAGTACTTTCTTTGTTCGTTTGTCTTTATAAAATTTCTTGACCACACTTGGGTGTGCCCCCATCGTTGCAAGTTCCTTCGCATGTGAAGAGTTTATAGGTTTTGGCATGGAGTGTTTGTCACTTCAAGGGTAGGCAAGGGGACTTAGGGTTTGACTACCCTTAACCTGAAGGGAACAATTTGAGATCTCCAAGATGATAGAACAGAAAAAGGCTTACCAAAATTTCACCCAAAAGCACGTCTGCATTACATTATAGATTAGGAAAGCTCGCTAGTCGCTACCATAAAGAATCTTTGGCACCACATGTTGGGACTTTTAGGGCAATGTTGTACTCTGCAAGTCTGCAACACAAGCATGCTAAGTATTTAAACTAGTTTACTTATCCAGATAATCCCCTGACATAACCTCTCTGGATACTTAATGACCAAGAGGACAAGTGCCCAACGCTGTAGCATACGTTAAAACTTGAAAGTATCCACCAAAGAATAGAACTTTTTGTCCACATTTCAGTGAAAATTACACTCATAAATCAACAATAATAAATTAAACTCACAAATTGATGACTGGTTATAATGGGAGGATTATACTATAGCTAGAGCTGACCACGAGGTGATTCGAGCCGACTAAGGATCAAATTGATTTGAAATAATCTTACCTCGTGCTCAGCTCACTATATAGTACGACTCGAATTGAGACGATTTTGATCGAATTATCAACCGAATTTAGAACGACTTTGATCGACTTATCATGGCTAATTCGCGACGTATTAGACTGAATTATCTGATTTAGACCGAATTTCACCGATTTAGGCCGACTTTTACCGATTAGACCGACTTTGACTGTTATAACCGACTTTGACCCAGCTACCCACCCAGCTCAAAGTCAGCTCGCTCTATTCGACTCGACTTTAATTTGACCGAGCCAACTCGGTAAACGAGCCAACTTTGACCCGAATTGAACCGAGCGATATCGAGCCAAGTCAAATCAATGGCAGCTCTAACTATAGACTATAGCGTACTAGACGAGTAAAATTCTTCTCCAACACTTGAAGGTCAAGTACTAGATTAGGGGCCGGTTCATTGGAAACTGTCTCACCATATAGTTTCATAAACGTACAATATTGTATAGTTTTGATAAGTGATTGAGTGTCAACACAATTAAACAAAAACTTCAGTTTTTTCCACTTCAGTGCAGTTACTTTCAATTCAGTTTAGTTCAGTCTTTATAAATTGTTCCAGGTTTTCTTTCACCAAAACCCACCCTATTAGCTTTCAAGAAATTAGTCTCATATTAATAGGGACAGTGCTGAGTTGCCAATACTTAACAAGGAGAAGAAAGAGCCTATTTTCCATGAGTAAACACAGACTAAAATTCAGACATATTTCAATAGACTCTCCTAGAGTCAGATTAATATTAATGCAGACCTCTACGAAACAGGAGGTTTCTGGTTTAATCATGCAGACATTCTCATCTAGTCGTAACTCAGTGATTCTGGGCGTAGTCGAAGCAGAGAAGTTCGCCACAGAAAGGAGCCTGCACCCATAGAGAATAAATTCCAAGCATGTAGTAACCATTACAACAGCGAAATCAAAGAAAATACGAGTACAAAGAGAGAATATATACAGAAAATAGTTGAACTGGCAAATTAAAATGCGACATGTAGTATATCCTACAAAGCTAATGTGAATACTATTTCTGACTAGTCATAACAAAAGACAGTACGCCAGGGGGGGGGGGGGGGGGA
>ONZK01001124.1:8990-25437 GCA_900322385.1 Pharnaceum exiguum | reverse complement strand
CTAGCTGAACAGGTCCAACCAGCGAGCAAAAAGACTTCCCAGCCGCTCATAAATGGCCACTTATAACACACTCGAACACTGCCTTCCAATTCAGACCACTGAATGCTAATAATGGAAATTATACAGGCCTTGTTGCTAGTTACTTTACTTGTACAGTGTCACGATAGAACTTTCGACACATGTCAAGCAAAATAGTCATGCTTTACTACTACCTACTCAGTCGGTTATCAAACAGAAGAATATAACTTCTCAACTAGAGTCTACATGGAAAACTGAGTGCCTGAACTGGTCATATGAATGTGCATACATCAAAGCAGGACTAGCCCACTACATATATATTACATCCCGTGAAGCTTGGTTAAATCCCATCTTTGACTGTTTGCGTTATGACCCCCATTTAATGGGGATTTACACTCTGTGGTTGTTGTTGATGTTGACAGAGGGTTGTGCTCTGGGGATCTGCACATAAGGGGGTTGACATTTATGCGTGCCGAAAGGGGAAAATAAACCTCTGACCAGCTGGGAAGTTCCTCATACCTAGCAAACAAAAAGCACATGTTACAGCCAACAACATGGTCAGTGAAAACGTACTACTTGCTATTAAATCAGAGTGGGTTTGAAGTGTCAAAAAAGAAGCTCCCAGCCATCCATTGACAGTTTATATTGAACAAAGAAAATACTATGAGACCATTTCTCTAAAGTTGTTGTGAAGGGAGCAGGAAAGAAACATCATTGAATGGAGGATGACGAATCCTCTGCAACTAGACCAATGCAAAAGCAGAAGCTTGAAAATCGTATTTATGGTCCAGACATACTCAGAAACCTTCTGAAGCATTTGCTACAGATCAGGCTACTTGCAACACCTACAGATGACTAGACTATTCAGAGCATAATGCAAACTACAAATCCGTCATCCAATTCTAGAGTTCAGAACAGCAGAATTAAGCGCTAAGCACACATCAGAATCCACTTGCAACCAAACTTAAGCTGGCATATAAAGCAAAGAACAGAACAAACTAATAGAGACAGAAGCATTAGAGCAGCAGCAAGGTCAGTAGACAAATGTGGAACTAAGCATCAAAAAGATTAAAAATAAGATCTAAATCAGGTAGCACTAGATCACACTCACAGTCAATGAGATATACCTGTCATATCTGCGGTCATAATCAGGGTCTGTTCTATCCTTTCCCTGTCTCTGAAGATAGCAACTCGAGAATTAGTTCAAATTTCCCTAACACTGATAGTGCCTGGATCGTTAAACACATTCCTGGATCCTCAGTTATCATCTTTTAGGACACGGGCTTCTTATATCCACTGACGCCTCAGACAGTCTCATCAGCGGTAAGAGTCAGGACTGCTTTGGACTACAGAATATGCGAGCTACTGCTCTGTCATAATCTTCCTTCCGCTCTTTAACACTTCGTACTTAAATTCTCCTTGATAGGTCAGATGCATCAATAGACGATGACCTAGAAGGCCTACGCCTGATTGCAATTTGGGCATGCTCTGGTTTGTTGTTTTCTGGCTGCTTAGCAGGTACATCAGACGAACAAACAGATGGATACTTGGTCTCTCCTGTTTCCACTTTTTCTGACCACAATTCTAGTTCCAGGTCCATCTACAGCATTGTCCACCACCATAGTCTGCCGGCCATAATGTTGAGCCACCATGTGTGCTGCCAGACGCAAGTAAGAGGTAGGAAAATGTTGGAACTCAAACTGCAACTACTCGGTACTTTGGAGGAAATTCTGAATCTCAAGTTCCATGCGTAGGACTGGAAATACAATCAAACACGTTTGTCAGAAGCTGAGACAGCACAAGGCATAGATTTTGATTAGAAAAAAATTTATGCACACTGCCAATATGGCTACACCCTCCGACCTTATCCAATCCAAACCGAAGATATATAAAGAGAAACATAATTACCCACAAGGAAAAAGAAAAATGGAAGGCTTATTCGAGCGAAAATAAAATAAATAAATAAAATTGAAAAGTGACATCAGTAACAGATAAGGTCAAAGTAGCAGCTTCCATTGTACTATATCTACTCCAACAAAATCAGAGAAAAAATCAAATCATCTGAGATATTGTAGTTCATGGTAAGTAAAACACCTTGCAAAAGCCACTCCCCTTGCAAAACAAAGAGCTATGTTGAACATCATTCAAAATGATGCCAATTAGAGCTCACTACTCATTAAAGGTAGATAATCATCCCTTTCACCATAGGCAAAGTGATTTAAAATCATGCATAATCCGAATACCTATAAGAGGCTCTCATTATAGAAACCACGTCTCACCGCGAATACTTAAAGGTCTCTATACTAGACCTTTAAGTGGATAGACAAGTTGAAAAGAATGTGGGAGGGTGAAAGGCTGATGACTAAGATCACTACGATTTACTCAAGTATCTACTTTAACTTCACGAAATTCAGTAATTGAACAGAATATAGTAGGGACTAAAAGACATGCTGAGATAAGTTGTACAGGCTACTGAGCAGAGCAGCGAAGCAGCAATGCAATAGCACTGCCATACAATTTCTCAAATGCACCTTAGCAAATAGCAATTGGAATCAATCAAGCAGATATTCTGCACATGCTCAAGATCGTACCTTTTTTGTCATCAGTCAAAGACCCAACAAAAACATATATACCGAGTACATCCGGCCTTTAGTATCTATCATGCATGCTCACTAGTATCTCAAAATCTCCAATATAATTTCCAACACTAAATCGATCTCCCAGTACGTACGTTACCATCATCAAGCCTCGACATAACTACATCATAAACTACCACAAGTCCATCAAAATTCCGTGCAAATGCGCAAAACAATCTAAACAATAATAATAATAATGTAAAACGCATAAAGAAAATTTGACAAGCTATACATTTAAGCAAATGGGTATCACAAAACACTCAAAACTAAAACCCACTTCCATTTTCCCACCAAAAAAAAACAATAAAACACACATGGGGCCCGGCTGAGGGGAGTCACTTACTTCCTTGCGTATGGGATTGTCTCGGTGGTCTTATGTTGTGAATTGTTTATGTGGTTCGTCCTTTCGGAATGCTAGTCTTTTGCTGAACCCCTTTCATTTAGCAAACATGTTAAAGGGTTCGGTTTCGGTTTAGTACAATCTACCTTACTTCTTTTTAACGTGTCTTGTTGCGGTTTGGATTCATTTCGATTTGTGTCATTTTCGAGTCTAATAATTTTGAAATATTTAACTTTTAAATAATTTCAAGTACATTTCCTTGAATATTTTCAGGTCAGGTATAGTTCGACTGCGGTGAAAGTGGATCTCGGGTTGCAACTTTCGGTTTTACTTGAGTTTCGGTTTAGATAATTGTGTTTGGGTCAAGTTATCTGGATCTATCTTTCATATGTCGGAGATAACACTCTCTCCGTCCCATATTTTTCTTTTCTAATTTCCATTTTTGGATTATTCCAAAACCTTCTTTCTAATTCCTTTTTGGCAAAGTTAACATAATATCACACTATCTCTCACATTTACTATAACAATGTGGTGGGCCTTTTTTTTGACACTTTGAATCAAAGATTATAAGGGAAACCATCTCTCAAATACCTACTATCCTTAAACTTTGTACCAAATATATTTAGGAAGAACATTTTGGATCAGATGTATTAATCTTTGTCTTTGTTTTAAGTACTCGTTTCGTTTCTTTTTATTGTTCCACTGTGAGTTTGGCTATCAAACTTTTGCACCTGCTGCAAAAATGACTTCAATTCGAGCTGTGGCTGCTCTCAAATGTTGGTATAGGTGTCAAATGGATGTGACAAATGCTTTTCTACATGGTGACTTGGAGAAAAAGGTCTACATGAAATTACCCCTAGAAAAATTACCCTTGGATACACAAAATAAGATTTAGTGTTACGGGATCTATGTGCCAAAGCAAGCAGAGAAGAACAAGGTCTACAAGCTCAAGAAGTCTTTATATGACTTAAAACAAACTCCAAGACAATAGTTTGCCAAATTATCATCTACCATAGTATCATTTGGTCTCTAACAATCGAAGGCTGATTATTCTCATTTCTTCAAGCAAACTGAAGGGCATTTCACTATCATTCTCGGGTATGTAGATGACATGTTGATTGCAGGAGTTTGTCTTGTAGAAATTTAGAAACGAAAGCTCTACTTAGTAATCAATTTCACATGAAAGACCTTGGTCAATTGAGATACTTTCTAGGACTTGAAATTGCAACATCAAGTGGAAAAATGCATTTTCGTGCCTCATAGAAAGTATATTACAGTATATTATAGATTTGTTGAAGGAAGCCAATATTACAACAGAAAGAGAGCATTCATATTTCCTATGGATCCTACTGTCAAGCTAACTGCAGATTTGGGTAAACATTACAATGTGGTGATCTTTACAGAAGATACATTGGCAAGTTGATCTACTTGACTAATACTCGTCCTACCTTACATAGTTCAGATTCTCAGTCAAATTATGCAAAGTCCTATATCAGTTCATTCATATGCTTAGTAGTGTATAAGGAATTTTGATGGCTCATTCCTCTGCTGCTCATAGTTACTCACTTGACAACGCGCGTTTTGTGACTTTGATTATGCTTCATGTCCCAACACTCGAAGATCTACCACATTATTGCATTTTGCTTGGATACTCTCGTATCTTTTGGAAATCAAAGAAACGTATAGGTAGTGGTATCTCGTTGAGTAGTGCAGAAGTAGAATGTCGAGCGATGGCTCTTACCACTTGTGAAATCACCTGGTTGATTACTCTTCTCAAGGATTTGAGTACGTCTTGCTTCATAAGCTGCCTACAATTGAACTTAAATGTGATAATCAAGCATCATTATGCATCAAATCCAGCCTTTCATGAGACAACAAAGCATATAGAGGTGGACTGTCCTTTTGTAAGAGACAAGCTCAAAGAAGCGGTGATCAATCCAACATACATTCCAACAAAACATCAGCTAGCAGATGTTATCACTAAGTCCTAACTGTTGATCAACAAAAGCGACTTCTATCCAAGTTAGGTGTTTCTGATGGTTCTTCTACAACCTAAGCTAACTTGCGAGGGAGTGTTGAAGGAACTTAGTTAGAACATATGTTTGAGCGGAAATGTTAGTTAGTTAGTTATGTGATGCACATATAGTAAGTGGGTTAGTTCTATGATGCACATACAATAAGTGGGTTAGTTTGTTACGGAGTAGTTGTTATAGATAGTGGCATTCGATATTGTAAACTACATAGCAGGATAGTTAGTTCAATTCATTCATTGATACTCACTTAGCCGATAAATAAACTCGATCATTCATTGATGAAATATAAAGTTGAGTGTTAGTTCTTTGGATTCTTCAGCTCACTAGAATTTTACTCAACTTATCTAGACCATTAATTGACAATTGGCCGGACATAACAAAATTGCATAGTGAAAACAATGAGAAAAGTTATAATTTGAAATTGCCTTTCAAATATGATACACATACAGAATGACGACTTATTTTAAAATAAAATACAGCATCAGTTACATAACATAACCATATGCTCACCCAAAAAAACAAATACAAGTTTAATAGTATGCCTCGACAATTCACCGACACTAAATGAACGTCTAGACTTTTTTAAGGAGTCAGAGGCTTAATTTCTGTCTTTGCATGACAGTATGACACAACAACACAAACCATTAACGTAAACAAGAAGTAGTAGATCACTAGATCGAAATCTAGTAGAGACTTAAGCTACCATCCATATAGGTTACATTGCATGCAAATTAAGCATGCGGGTTTTATTTGGTAGTGCTATATAATACATCGTATAGTTATTAGCCATATATGTAACTTTATATTGTTGGCTGCTGATCATCTTGGGCGGTCTCTTGAGTCTCCTCAGTCTCGCTGATGTTTGGGCGACTGTATACCTCCAGATAGCCATTCTCATAATTTTCGTTAATTGCACGCAACACATGTCTAAATACCTCTTCGGCCCCGTTATTATAGTACAATCTCACAAACTCGTTGCACTGCACACTTTTGAAAAGGTAGGTGTTGGCGTGATCGATCACCCGAGCTAGCTGAAACAAACAGCCCGGTTCGGTGCCGTTGGTCGAGTCGGCGTGGACGTAGCCTTCTTTATCCTGGTGACAGCGCCAATACTTGTTGAAATAAACGCTCTTGACACGAAACTGATAGCCAGGATTGTACCCCGCAGAGATGATCTGTAAGGGAAGCATATTGGATGAAGGGTCAGTACTGTCAAACTTGAAAAGGAAGTTGCCCTTGGCATTGTGAGCTCTCAGATACTTTCTGTTATTGCCCCTAATGATTATACGACTAGGGAGCTGGCTGGCCACGTCCACCAATTCATAGGCAGCATTTGCAAGGCCCTCGTCAGTGGTAGCCAAAGAGATCACCGGAAACTCCTCGTTTTCCATCTCTTTTTTGCTCTCTACATCACCTGCAGACATAATGCTGAATTTTTTTCTAAGACTTTATTTGAAGTTTTGATGAGCTATTTTCCCTTGGTGCTTATTAGCTCTTATGCTTTGGAGAGCTACTTCACCCTCTCAATATATAAGCCTATGCTAGAAGGTTAGAACGCATACAAGAGGAAAGTCCACCACTTGCGCGTATGTACTCGACGGTTGTTGACATAGATCACTAGCAATAAAATACTGAAGCATGGTTCTTACCCAAAAAAAAAATATTTAATCATGACGATGTGAATCCCTAAACACTGGGATTTTCCCACGTATACTTTGGGCAGGTTATTTCAACCAAACTTAAATAAACGTAATTGAATTTAATGAACTTTTCACTTTATTATTTTGACACAAAGACGAAATAGATGTTTTACAAAGTAGCTCATTATTTACTTATTAAAACTATATATAACTAAAATTTGAGCTCTTATTAATATACTTTAGTGAGACCATTTGATTTCCTGTCAAGGATCATGTACTCACCCATCAACTAACCAAAGTTTAAGGTTTTGATACAAAGGCCAAAGGCGTCAATGGTCATGTTTGGGAAATTAATAGCACATTGATGTGAGGGAGAAAAGGACAAAAATAACAAATAACATATTCAATAGAAGATTAATGTAAGAGAGAAAAGAACTAGATGTGCTAAAATAGCAAATAGCATACTGTTACCAAACATGACTAATGTATAACAGTATAAGTAGACTTTTACCTAATTTATTAGCTATAGCCTATAGGCAATGTACGACAAAATTAGCTGTTAAGGTAGTTGTTAGTGTATTGGGTATCTGTTGTAAATGACGTTAGCTTTTGTGGTAGCTGTTTGTTGTTAGTTGTAGTATAATATATAAGTTGTTCGGTGAAAAATTACCTCGAAAGACAAGCTAACCACTACCCCAAACGCTATACTACCGAACACTTAAAACTTAAAAGGCTAGTGTTTCAACCCAATAGAAAGCTAACCGCTACCAAAAGTTACTACGTAAAACCTAGTTGCCGAACAAGGACATAGACACAGTGTGCCACATCAAGCGCAATGAAAAAGAAATTATGTACTCTTTCATATACATGTATGATCATTAGTTCATTACCTTAAAGATCTTGATTTTCATGCTTTACTCGAACGTTGATACGTTACTTCCAAATTCCAACTCATCTAGAAATCCCATGGAACGCGCGTCAGATGAGTGTAAGACTTCAATTTATTCAGTGTTATGAAAATCCCACCTACCACAGAAAAAAAAAAATCTATCTCCCCATAACCTTTTGTCATCGATCATCCTACTACGTATTAGTTATTCATAGACACTTAGAACTTAGAAGACAGCCAAAACTTAATGTCCTTTTCTTCTTAATCATTCACTAATTTAATCCAATCGGCAATCGGTTAGGATCCACCGGATCAAATCTCACCAAATTGGCAGAAGACAGAAAAATGAATAATATTGCTGTCTTTTTGTTGTTGTGATAATTCAAAATTTTTACTATAATAAGTCAACAAGTCTAGAGATCCCAAGCAGAAATGGTACAAACTGTTATTTAAGAGTACGGAGGGCTCAGTTCTCACTTAAATTTTCTTCACCACACTTGGATGTGCCACCATCGTTGCAAGTTCCTTTTGCATGTGATTATGTTAAGAGTATACAGGTTTTGGCATGGAGTGTATCACTTAAGGGTAGGAAGGAGACCTAGGGTATGTCTACACTTAACAACTTGAGATCTCCGAGATCTAGAACAGAACAAGGGTTAACAACCAAAAGCACGTCTGCATTAGATTATAGATCAGAAAACCCCCCTACCATAAAGAATCGTTGGCATCACATGTTGGGACTTTTAGGCCAATGGTGTAGTCTACAAGTCTGCAACACAAGCATGCTAAGTATTTAAACTAGTTCACTAATCCAGATAATCCCCTCACACAACCTCTCTGGATAGTTAATGACCAAGAAGAGAGGTGCCCAACGCTTCGTCACACATTAAAACTAAAAGAAAAGAACTTTTTGTCCACATTTTTGGAATTACACTCTTAATTCTTAAATGACAACAATAGATTAAATTCACAAATAGACTGATGGGAGAGAGCTACCAAATACCAAAGAATTAGTCTGATAATAGGGACAGCTGAGTTGCCAATACTTAACAGGAGAAGAAAAAGAGCCTATTTTCCATATAAGTAAACTCAGACTAAAGTTCAGACATATTTCAATGGAATCTCCTACAGACAGTCTAATATTAATGCAGACCTAAACGAAACAGGAGGTTTCTGGTTTAATCATACAGACATTTGCATCTAGTTGTAACTCAATGATTCTGGGAGTAGTCGAAGCTGAGAGGTTGCTGACAGAAAGGAGCCTGCACCCAAGAGAACAAGATCCAAGCATCAGAATAACCGAGTAATCATTACAATAGGGAAATCAAAGAAAACGACAACAAGTACATGCATGCAGACTTCCAGAGCAAGAAAATATACAGAAAATAGTTGGATTGACAAATGCAATTTGCAGTATATCCTCTCTTTCTCCTTTCATATTACAAAGTTAATGTGAACTTGGTACTCAGTAGTAGCATATTCTAGACTAACAAATGACAGTAGAAAACAACAGGGAAGGGGGCAGGTTCAATCTCGACACGCTAAAGAACAAAATAAGCCCATTGTAGCAGATACCAGATGCTGTTATGTAATTCAGTACAAAATCTATCCCAGACACTATGAAAAACCAGCTGAACAGGTCCAACCAGCCAGCAAAAGACATCCCAACAGCTCATAAATGGCCACTTGTAACACACTCCTACACTGCCATCCAATTAGACCACTGCCATGCTATAAACTACAGGCCTTCTTGCTAGTTGCTTCACTAGTACAACTTCACGAAAGAACTTTCGACACATGTCAAGCAAGGTCGCCATACTTTACTACCTAGATCAATGCAGATTTCAAACAGACGAATATAACTACTGAAGTCTCAACTAGAGTCTACCTGGAAAACTGAGTGCCTGAACTGGTCATATGAATGTGCATACATCATAGCGGGACTAGGCCACTGCATATATATAGCATCCCTTGAAGCTTGGTTCAATCCCATATTTGAGTAATGAATCATGCTTGGGTCCGATGTCACTCCATAGTTGATAGAGGGTTGTGCTCTGGGGATCTGGGTCATCTGAGGAAAAGATGCATCATACTGCACATATGGGGGTTGAAATTTAGGCATGCCGAAAGGGGCCAAAAACCTCTGACCAGCTGGGAAGTTCCTCGTATACCTAGCAAACAAAAAGCACACGTTACAGCCAACCATATGGTCTTCTACAGAACACTTCTCAGCCAGAAGAAAGAGTACGTATTGTTGACATAGCGCAATCTGTACATGCAGTGAAAACCTACAACTTAATATTAATCAGAGAGTTTGAAACTTTGAACATAAGTCATAAGTGTCAAAAAGGAAGCTTCTAATCTTCCATTTCCAGTTTAAATTGAACACAGAAAATAGTATGAGATCATTTCTCTAAAGATGTTGTGAAGGGAGCAGGAAAGAAATTGTACTGAATGGAGGATGACGAATCTTCTGCAACAAGACCAATGCAGAAAGCTAGAAAAATGTATTTATGGCCCAGGCATACTCAGAAACTATATGAATCAGGCTACTTGCACCACCTACAGATGACTAGATTATTCAGAGCATAATGCAAACGACAAATCCGTCACTCAATTCTAGAGTTCAGAACAGCAGATCCAAGAGCTAAGCACACAACAGAAACCATTTGCAAGTAAACTAAAGCTGGCATATAAAGCAAAGAACAGAATAAACTAAGCGAGACAGAAGCATTAGAGCAGCAGCAAGGTCAGTAAACAATTGTGGAACCAAGTATCAAAAAGATAATAAAGATCTAAATAAGGTAGGACTAGATCACAGTCAATGAGATATACCTATCATAACTGCGGTCATAGTCAGGGTCGGTTCGATCCTTTTCCCTGTCTCTGAAGATAGCAACAGCAACTCGAGAATTAGTTCCAATTTCCCTCACACTGATAGTTTTGTCTGGATCATTAAACATATTCCTGGATCCTCCATTATCATCTTTGCTAGGACACAGGCTTCTTATATCCACTGACGCTTCAGACAAAGTCTCATCAGCGGTAGGACTGCTTGGACTACTGAATATGCGAGCTCTTGCTCTGTCATACTCTTCCTTCCGCTCTTCGACACTTCGAACTTGACTTTTCCTTGCCAGGTCAGATGCGTCACCAGAGGATGACCTAGAAGGCCTACGCCTGATTGCAACTTTGACGAGCTCAGGTTTGTTGTTTTCTGACTGCTTAGCAGGTACATCAGACAAACAAACAGATGGATACTTGGTCTCTCCTGTTTTCTTGACCACAATTCTAGTTCCAGGTCCATCTACAATATTGTCCACCACCATAGTCTGCAGGCCATAATGTTGAGCCACCCTGTGTGCTGCCAGACGCAAGTAGGAGGTAGGAAAATGTTGGAACTCAAACTGCACCTGCTCAGAACTTTGGAGGAAATTCTGAATGTCAAGTTCCATGCGTAGGACTGGAAATACAATCAAACAGGTTTGTCAGACAAGGAGACAATATCAAGGCAACAAATTTTGGTTAGCAAAACAAATTATTGCACACCGCCAATACAATTACACCCTCTGACCTCATTCAATCCAAACCGAAGATATATGGAGAGAAACATATTTATCAACAAGGAAAAAGAAATACGGAAGGCCTACTAGAGCGAAAAGCAAATAAATAAACTAAACTGAAAAGTGACATCAATAACAGATAAGGTCAAGAAGCAGTTTCTGTTGAACTATATCTACTCCATTCGGATCATCTGATATAGTGTAATTTATGGTAGTAAAACAACTTGCAAAAGCCAATCCAGTTGCCAAACAAAGAGCTATGTGGAGCATGATTCAAAATGATGCCAATTAGAGCTCACTATACTAGAGGTAGATAATCAATCATCCCTTTCACCATAGACAAAGTGATTCAAAATGTGACACAAGCATTCGAGTATATCGAAGTACACATAGTAATTAAAGTAAATCACGAATAATCCGAATACCTATAAGAAGCTCTCATTATAGAAATCACCCTCTCACCGCCAAAAACTCTCTATACTAAATCTTTAAGTGGATGGACAAGTTGACAACAATGTGGACGAGTGTGAAACTAATGGTTGGACATGATCCAGATGTAAAACTCCTTACCCACATGGCTATTTTAAAAATCACCAAGATATACTCAAGGATCTATTTTATAGTCGAGAAATATGGTAATTGAACAGAATATGGGGACTACAAGAAATGCCGAGATAATTTGTACAGCCAACTGAGCAGCACTGAAGCAATACCTTTGCCATACAATATCTCAAAACCCACGACTAGCTCACAACTTGTTACTGCGCCTTGCACAACAAGCTGACGACTTAACCTAGCACATCTGTGTACGAAAGGCCAACTATCCCTCTTCTGGTTTCTCCAACCATCCAACACTTACAAGTTTCAATGGTATATATAGCCTACATTAGCAATTGGAATCCATCAAGCAGATTCTGCACATTCTCATGATCATACCTTCTGTCCCCAGAACGGACTTTTAGTCATCAGTCAAAGACCCAACACAACATACATCTGTTCCGTAAATTGACAATAAAAACAATCTTGTAACATGGAAAACTACACTCCATAGATCACAAAGTCATATAGAATGAATAACAAGGGGAAAGGCGGTCATGAACATCCCCTAATCACACATATCCCAGGCCTTCTAAACTTCCACAAGTCCATCAAAAATCACTACATTATGCACATGATACTAATCTCCCGAGGATAATTGCGTGCAATGATAAAATATTTGCATATTCTAATCCACAAAGGCTAGTGTGTTAAGGTGGAGGTAATTCTTCAGTTCTTCCCTCAACAATTGCACGAAACAAAGCACATAAGTGTACGTAGTAAGGCATGGCCATTTCAAAAATACACTTCTAAGCATCCACCTCAAAAAGGCTTACGGGACAATGGCATAGAAAGAGACACAAATCCTGGTACATGACCTTACTGATTTGTTTCTCATCATAGCTGACAGTCCGTGGCTTTCACAGATCTGGGAAAACAAGCCAAATAGTGTACACAATTAAAGAAACACTTAGTTGAGAAAAACGGCACTAAAACACTCTATAACTGCAGACATAAATGACATATCCAAAACTTATAAACCAATAAAATTTCATGAACTACCAGCTTTTTCGTAAAACAACTTAAAAAAACATCTCAAATGAAGCTGCCACAAAGGCACGCCGCCACAACAACAATGATGAATGATGAGCCTAGTCCAAAATCTTAAATCCAATGACAAACGTCTCAAGGCAGAATAACAACTTTGCCACCTTCCCACAGGATTAGCCAAAAAAGCAAACAGAAAGCCGACAAGCATAGAACCACAAGTCAGAGTGAAATCCGCCATGATGTTACATTATTAACTTGCAAACTGAGAACTCCCTACAAAGTCCGTTGGTACCAATCAACCATCAAAAGCGCCACCCAAAGACACTGTTTGAGTTCATTTAGTCTCAAACCACTCTGACAAAGGTAAATCAGTGATTCAACACAAGGATAATCCAAATGGACACTGCTCAAAGGTAGGAAATGCCATCACACAGCATATGTAGAGAAACATTTAGACCCAATTACGGTTTCTGTTCTTCCTATTATGTGCTTTAGATCTACCAAACAACCATTCCCATTAACCAAATCACAAATCATGCCACCTCTTGTCTCTCAGACAACTTACAAACACTTGCTCACAGATTGAATTCAAAGCACCGTCTTCTCCTATCCCACTTCTTCAATAAGCTTACACCACATGCACCTTACTTAAAACATTTCAAACCCTTGTACACGAACCTTATCTACATCAGGACATACAAAACTATCAACAACAACAACCCAGTGTTATCCCATCTTAGATGGGGTACTGAGGAGGTCTAATATACGCAGGCTTACCCCGAAGGAGGCTGTTCCCGAGAATGACCCGCGAGGACACAAACACAGACAGAGCTCAAAGGTAGGCGTCTCTTCGCTCCTTTCTCACAGCTCCATGGTAATTCCCCCAAATAAACTCTTACCCACCTAATCATTTACCACACATTCACACCCGCCGCAACTTTTTACCCAAAAAAAAAAAGAACACCTCCTCATTTCCCATCTACCCACATTCTTCCTTCCTTGCACCAATCCCAATCTCACCCATTCAACATCACTCACTTCACAACTATAACAAAAAAGAAAACACACTCAACCACAACAAAACAATGCAAACACAATAATAACACTAACAAATCAAAATACACAAAAACCGAAACACAGAATTTGAAAATCTCCTCATTTTAGCAAGCAAATGGGTATATCTCAAAAACTCACAAATCAGCTAGATCTAAGCTCAAATGCAACTAAACAAACTAAACTAACCAAACCCACTAAACAAAACATAAAGGAGAACGAGAGAGAAAGGGGTAGGGTAGGTACAGAACTGGTAAGGCGGTGACGAGGGTTTTGTAGAGCTTCAACAAGGAAAGGGTCAACCGTTGACTCCGTCATCGTAATCACCATCTCCTCAGCTCCGTTGTTACCGTTGCTGCTGCTGTTGTTTGAACCCTCCATTCTAATTTAATATTATTTTTATAATAATAATATTAAAAGATTTAGAAAATTGTAATAATTTATTTTAATATATAGGATATGTTCCCCCTTTACCCTCGGAGGGAGGGTTTAGTGAAAGGGGGAATTGGGGGATTTGTGGGAGGGTGGAGAGGGAGAGAGGAGTAGAGAGGTGCGTTTGGGGGATTTGTGTTTATTGGGTTTGGTATGGTTGTGTCTTGTCTTGTGTGTGTATTGTACCTTATCTATCTCTCCATCCCCAAAAAAAGAGAAGAAAACGAAAAAAAGGGTTGATTTTTATGCAATACTCTTCCTTATTTATATCACCAATTGACGACGATGTCAAGATGATTGCCTTACCTCACTTGAGTTGAGTTTCCGTCGTCTACAATTCTTCCTTCCTTTCTTTCTTTCTTTGCAATTTCTCCAACCCTTACCAAAAAAAATTATTGCTTCTTTTTTCCTAAAAAAGATTTAATTCTTTTTTAATAAAAGACTCGAGTTAGTTTTTGTTGAACAAAAAAAAAATGTGTGAAACCGATTATTATATGAGACTGGACAATAATGACTCTTCGGCTACACAATAATGAACCCTCGACCATACGGTAATGAACCATCGACTACATAATAATAACCATTATCACCTAGTCTTATATAAGAAACGAGTTCATACAAATTTTTCTAATTATTGTTGATACTGTATTATTATTATCACAAAATATTGTGTGAACCGGTTTCATATATGAGACTGAGTAATGACGATCCTTCGAGTTGTCATTAATGACTCCTCGATAAGCAATAATGACAACTCAACTAAACATTAATGACTTTCTCTCATCCATCCTCCTATATGATATGGATTCACACAAATTTCTCTCTATTATCATTGTTTCTTTTCAGGAAAAATAAAATATTGTTTATTGGATGAAAGTTCTTGTTGTTGGTTGGTGGGCTTATTAGAGCATTTGCAATAACTAGCTTCGTGGTTCTATTGACATTAGTTTAGATCTTGATTACCATTGCATTGGCTCTCCCAATAAGCAACTTCTTAAAATGTTGATTGGATGAAATGTTTTTTCTTTTTTCTTTCTTTTCTTTCTATCTCTGTGATAAGTTAGTTAATTAATTTCAAGAATTATTTTATCAATTTGTACATTTTATTTTCATTTTTCTATTTTCGTGGAAGTTACTTTTCATTATACAAGACTTACTGAGTTGCTCAAAACGGACATGGCACATTCAAGTAACTTCCCAAAATTACGACCTTTATAAAGGCCTTTAGCACCGGTGTCTCTCTATAGTGTCTATAGAGCAATGTGTGCATGATTACTTTTGGACTACATGAAAAGTATAAGGATTCTAATAGCCATTATGGGCGTGAATTACTTTCTAGCTTCGTTGTAGAGCATTTGGCTTCATCTCAATGTAATACGCTTTAGGCATCGTGTTGAACCATACAAAGTACTCTTTATGTTTTGATGATGAAGAACAAGTGTGCTCATTCTAGTTAATGAGATGTTTTACTTGTGTAGCACATGTCCTCCAAAAACCAAACGCAGATTGATGTTGATCTCATTAGGTAAAGGCATGAATAAATCAATCCAATAAAGAAAAGCTCAAGCCTTTGATCTTCATCATGTGTGAAGCTTCAAAGTTGAAGGAAGACAAGGAACGGTGGTACCATACCCCATGCAACCCCATACATGTGGCCCGCTTGAAAGACCTTTTGAATATCTGTAAAAATATGGTCACATGTTGGTGCATCATTGTAACGATCAATTCGAAGAGAAGATGGTTCAAGGAATTCTGATGATCCAGCGGGTAATAGCTTTGTTCAATGGTCATGTTGCACCGCTAGTCCCTAATGTTTGTCTAAGCTCGAAATAGCTCAAGCACTTTGTTGTTGGTTTATTTCCTTGTGATTTCAGACTTACAATTTTTGTGAGTCAAAGACGAGAGGAGTATGGATCGTAAGAAGGTGCACATAAGGTGATAGTGACATATCACATATCCTTAAACCCTAAAACATTACATGACTCCTTTATTCTCTTGGTTATATATAGAGCTGGCCACGACTCGACTCGGTTCGACTCCGACTCGACTCGTCCCGATTCCGACTTCAAGAAATATAAAACCTTAAGTAAACTGTTGAGACCGATTCGATTACGACTCGACTTGCCAAAATGAATATTATAAAGTCGCAACCCGAACCGAACCTAGACGACTCGACTTCGACTCGACTCAATTATCAATCTTGCCAAACCGTAACCCGAACCGAACCTAACCGATTCGACTACGACTTGACTCATT